>JAGDFM010000457.1:14539-30210 GCA_019155715.1 Phytophthora pseudosyringae
GGCGGTGGTGTCTCGGGCTCTGCTGCGGGCGGCGTGTCGGGCGGAATCGGCGGCGGCGTGACTGGCTCGGCCAACGGCGGAATCGGCGGCGGCGTGTCGGGCTCGGCCAACGGAGGCGTCTCGGGCGGCGTGGGCGGTGACATCGATGGTGTAACGTCTGTAGGCGTGGCCATTGGAACGAACGGCGTAGTTAGCGTAGGTGTCTCCAGTGGTAATGCCCATGCTACTTCGGCAGGTGTGTCTGGAAATGCTGGAGCCTCGGTAAGCACATCGTCGGGTTACAACCGCAAGTGGGGTGTCAAGGGCAGCGTCTCCACTGGAACGGCCTCGACAAAGACAGACACGAGCAGTGGCAAGACCTCTACTTCCTTTGGCAAGAGTGGCCAGGATGCGAAGTCTGCTACGGGGAACGCGGCGACCACCGGAAAGAGCGGCAAGTGGTTCACTACCTGGTGGAAGTCGTCGACCTCAAGCACTCCTTGCCCCAACTCGGCCACGACCACCGGCAGGTCTGGCCAGTCCTCCACGTCCACGACGCAGTCCACCCGCTCTCTTCGCCAGTAAGCGGTCAAACAACCTGCATTCCATGTCATGTATAAGTTTTTCTAGTTTTTGTGCATCATAATCCACTTTTTTTCCATCCCAAAATTCGAGTTCCGGTTCTAAGTTTTTCGAGAAGTCTACATCTATTATACATCACGAATGGCGCAGTACGCGCCGCCGGACTGGAGCGCCTCGGGCCGCAACGTGTTCGGCATCTACCTGGAGGTGATGAAGGCCGGCGTGGTCGCAGACACCTTGGCGCTGCCCCGCACTGATGGCCGCAGCTACGCCGTGGCCGGCCGCATGGAGACGGCGTGCGACTTGGCGCTGGCCCATCCATCCATCTCGCGGGTGCACGCGGCGCTGCAGTTCGACGAGCAGGGCGCGCTCTTCCTCTTCGACCTGCGCAGCTCGCACGGCTGCTTCGTGAACAAGAAGCGCGTGCTGGCGGAGGAGTTCGTGCGGCTGCACATCGGAGACGTGCTGGGGTTCGGCGAGTCCACGCGGCTGTACGCGGTCTGCGGGCCGCCGGAGCTGCTGCCGGCCGAGTACGAGTCGCTCAATCTGGCCAAGTTCAGGGAGAGGCTAGAGAAGAAGAGAGGGACTTTCGAGGCCTCGTGGGGCTTTGGAGAAGATGCAGAGGAGGAAGAGGACGAAGAAGAGCAGAGTGAGGAAGAGGCCAAGGGTAAAGAGGACCTGCCGGACTACCTTCGTAATGTAAGGAGAGGGAGGAGGAGGGGTGGTAATGATCGTGATGCTGATTTTTCTTGTATTGCTTTAGCTCAAGGAGGAGGACCAGGCGTACACGTCGAGTGTGAGTCAGTCGCAGGTGAACGAGAAGGACCAGCGACTGTACCAGCAGCTGCAGACACGGATTCGCAAGATGGAGAACCTCAAGCTGGAGAGATCCAGGATCCTGGCCAAGCAGAACCAGTTGGAGGGGCTGTCCGAGGGACAGCAACGCACGCTGGAGAGGAACGAGCAGCGTGTAGACGTTCTGATGAAGGAGATCGACGTCCTGGAAGGACGGATCCATGCCAAGAATGACCAGCGGACGAAGACGGGCCCAGTGGCTGGTGTGGCGAGGAAGAAGCGCAATGTTAATGAGGAGCTGTACGGATACAGCAGTGATGAAGACGACTTTTACGATCGCACTAAGGCCAACCAGCAGAAGATTGCAGCGCGGAAGCAAAAGGTTACAGGTTCTACTGCTACTCCTGGGGTAGTAGCTGCAGCCACGACATTTGCTGCGCGAGGGCGAAAGAGCGAGGTGCTCACTGCAGAATCCATTCAAGCCAATGTCAAGAAGCTAGAGGACGAGCTGGCAAAACTTCGGGAAGATCTGAGCATCGCATCGACTAACGCTGCTGCGAATCGAACTGCCGGTACACGTGAAGAGGGCAAGCGGGAAGAGGAAGCGGACATTTTGGATTCTTTCATGGCAGCAACAACGACCCAGCTACATGCGAGTGAGGTAGACACGCTGGCAAAACGGAAAGCAGAGGTGGAGACAGAGTTGAAGCGCCAGCAGCAACTTCTGGCAGTGGCGACACCCGCGCTAGCGGCTCTGCCGGTCCAAAAGCCAGCTGCCAAGCCAGTGGAGGAGCCGGCGAAGTGCAGTTCATCGGCACCTTCGCTAGCGAAAAACTCACGAGCTCAAACTGAAGCTCCTGCTGCTTTTGTTTCTGCACCCGAGAAGCCAAAGACAACTGAACCTGTCCACGCTGAAGTGGTGGCTGAGAAGCACGACTCTGTGTCAGAGAGTAAGCCAGTTTCGGTGGAGAGCAAGCCAAAGGTACTGCCAGCAGCTCCACAATTGCCCCAAAAGACCGAAACTTCGGCGCTAAAACGTCGGCGAGTTTCAGGGCCAGCACTGGGACCAACCCAGCAGCAATCGAAGCCTAGCACGAGTGGCCAGCAACACGGTGACGATGCGAGTATTTTAGAGGGGGGCGATCAGGTTTGGGTGCCGCCAGCAAACCAATCTGGCGACGGTCGTACGAAGCTCAACGACAAGTACGGCTACTAATCTTGACTCGAGCGTTAGCAAAGTTCTGCTCCATTCATTTATTGATGCAATATTGTACTCGGGTATTGGTCGATTTACCAGTCTCCGCGGTATCTAGCGCTGCCTAGCAGCTGCTCCTCTCCTTGCTGGGCGGCCATCGTGTTGAAAATGTGCTCCAGCGACGTCTCGCTCACTCCGTACTCATTCACATGCAGTTGCTCCTTGTTCTCCTCGAGCAGTCCGAAGATTGCATACGGCCGCAGCGCTTGCTTCGGAACCTGGAAGCGGAAATGACCGCTTTGGTGCTCGATAAGCTGGCAGCCTTGGAACTTGGACTGGAAGAACTCCTGCAATGCCGCGCCCATGTTCTCAGTGTGCCACCACGCACAGAAGACGTCAATGGGGATGACGCCCGCCGCCTCCAGGTAACTGATGAGCACGCTGCCGTTTCCTTCACCGTTCGTGATTTCGTGCGCACGGTTCGGGACTCCAAGAGATGAGCACAGACTGATGACTTGGTCCTGTGAAATTCCAGGGCAATTGCCTCCCAAAATGCGGTACACCTCCAACTGCAGCCTTCCCACAGATGACGTACTCGGCTCCCGTAGCTTCACCTCGACGATGTAACCTCGACCGAATTTCTGCTTGAGATGTTCAACGCTCCCCAAGCATTTCAGCTTTCCGCTCACCAAGATCCCCACACGCGTGCAAAGTGCTTCACACTCCTCCATGCTGTGGGTCGTAAGGACCACGCACGACTCCTTAGCTGCACAAACACTGGCAATCACATCCCACATCTTCCTTCGCGAACTCGGATCCACTCCCGTCGAAGGCTCATCCAGGAAGATGATGCTAGGAGAGCCAATCAAGGCGATGGCAGTCGAGAGTTTGCGCTTGTTGCCTCCACTCAGACCCCGAGTCAGTTTGGTTCGGTACTCAGTGAGCCCCACTTCCTCGATCTTTTGGTCTACAGCATTTTGTATTCGGTCGCTCGGTATTCCCTTGAGTCGTGCGTAAAGTTCAAGCTGCTCTTCCACAGTCAGCAAGTCGTGCAGCGAATCAAACTGAGGGCAATAGCCAACCACTCTGCGTGCTTTGTCGCGATCGCGAGACAAATCGTAGCCCCCGAGTGTCACGAAACCGTTGGTTGGAGCGATCTCGCCTGTCAAGACTTTCATCGTTGTCGACTTTCCAGCGCCATTAATTCCAAGGTAGCCAAAACATTCTCCCTTAGAAATCGATAGGCACAAATTTTCCAGCGCAACTTTTCCTCCCTTGCCGTATTGCTGGTGCAAATTCCGGATGAACACGCTGTCGTTCTGGGTAGGGTATGAGCGCTCCACGTGTTGACGTTCCCTGGCAACATCGTCGTCCTCATTAGGAGCCCACTGTGGTCGTTGCTCCGGGCGCCACGACAAGCTGCGGTTCTCGACGATAAACACCAGCAGCATGAAAATCACGATCTCAACCACGGCGTAGGCGACGGGAGCACCAGCCACATCTAAATCGAACACGTTGCGTTCACAGCAGCTCTCCCCGCTCGCCGCATCCCAGCACGAAGTGCACGTATAATCCGTGCCTAGACCCTCCCAGAGTCCGAAGAATGAAGGTGGGGCAATCGTGGCGGTGCTGCTACCGTACAGCGCGCTTCGACTCAGCTTTCGCGTCGCAATCTCGTAAATGCCGTTGTTCAGGCTGTAACCAGGGAAAAGCAGGAAAACCCATCGGAGGTAGTTTCTGTCCAGCGATGACAGCGTTAGGTTGTCCGACGAGTTACCCGGAGACAAGTCAAAATCGATGAGCCGACACAAGAACGAGAAAATGCTCAGCAAACCGCCCGTGCAGAGGGCAAACACGAGTAGTGATGTCTGGGCCACCGCGTGCTTTTTGAACTTGAAAGAAAACAAATACGCCATTGGGATGACTGCCAGAGCATGCGAGCCGACCAGGCAGACAACTCCCCACACCTCCATAGAGCTTTTCAGAGTCCGATCCGACAACGGCACCATGATCATGGAGGCAATAACAGTCACCAACATGATAATGATGTCGTGCGTCCACGTTGATAGCCAGTAGGCCGACACGTTGGCACCGCAAATTAGCTGCAAGCTTTTTGCGTTCTGGTTCGGATTCTTCTCGCGCACAACGAATGCCACAATCGCAGCTGGAACAAATGCGAACGCCAGCATGACCACGACTGAAGTCAAGAAGGCGTTCAGAGTGGCCTGGAGTTTCGCACCATCCTGACCAAGGCAGTATTTGTTGTAGCACGGGGCCACCGGGTTGGAAGATGAGGTGCCAGAGCACATATTACAGGCGTAGTATGGAGACTCAACGTTGGTCTTGTCGCAGCAAGACGAAGCGCTGCAATCAATCACGCCAAGATTGCAAAAATTGAAATTGTAGCTGTCACAAGCGCTAGGAACAGAGACCAACGAAAAGTTCGCGCTTGAGCACCTGCCTTGTCGAGACGACGACGCGAGATCTGTTGCGTAGTCACTCGTAGTCATAAAACTCGCCACGTTGATCTCAGGAAGCGACACCAGAATGATCAGGAAGAGCAGCGGGATGCACACAGCATTTAAGAGGTTCTTCTTGTCCCTCTTCGCGATACGCACACGCTTTGTTAACAGAGCAGTGTATTGGCTCCAGAGTGTTGCACGGCTGGTCATTTCGGACGCAATTGGGCCGGTAAGCGTACCACGGGAATTCGCTGAAGTCGCCGACGTCTTACGGATTTGGTCAACTGCTTCCACACCGCAGATAGCAGCACCCACGGCAGCTTCCTCCTCGCGATCCTGTGAGATGCGCAAGAACACTTCCTCCAATGTTGTGACGGACACGCCATATTGCACAATGCGCAAGCGATGCTTTTCGTCATCAAACACTTGCAACATTGTCGAGAATACACCAGACGACTTGGATGGAAGCTGGAACACAACCTCCGAACCAAAGTTGCTCAGGCACTTCGCTTCAGGCACAAAGTTGCGCAAAAATGTGCCAACTGCCTCCACATCGCATCCTGGTGCTTTGATCATGGTCAGATTGTACCCAGCGCCATACCGATTTTTCAAGAACAGCGAACTTCCAGCGCAACAGAGTTGGCCGTCAGCCATGATAGCAATCCTGTCACCAAGAATGTCAGCCTCGTCCATGAAATGCGTCGTTAGAACAATAACGCGGTCGTCGCGGTTCCGCTGCAGCAAGTTCCACGTAAACCGACGGGAGTACGGGTCCATTCCAGACGTGGGTTCATCCAAGAAGACCAACTTGCTATCTCCCATGAACGCCAAAGCAACACTCAGCTTGCGCTTCTGTCCTCCAGATAGGTTTCTTGCTGCGACCTTCCTCTTCTCCGTCAACCCAACTTCTCGAATCATTCGCTCCACTTCTTCCTTAAGGCTCAAGAGTGGAATGTGCTTCATCGTTCCAAACAGCAACAAGTGCTCCTCGACTGTCAACTCGTTGAAAAGCACGTCATGCTGCGGACAGATGCCCATAATCTGGCGAAGCTCGTTGAAGTCTGCCTGAACAGAGCGACCGTAAAGCGTTGCATCCCCTGATGTCGGCGGAATGAGGCCTGTCAGCATCGAAATCGTGGTGGTCTTCCCTGCGCCGTTGTGGCCGAGCAAAGCGGAGATCTGTCCTGCATATAGAGTAAGGTTCAGTCCCTGCACTGCCACCTTCACTTCTCCGCCTTCTGACGGAAATTCCTTGCGGAGGCCTCGAATCTGAAGGCACGTTCCCTTGCGTTCCTGTTCTGAAAGCACTGCGTTGACCGGTTCCACAGAGGCCACAAGTCCAGGTCGGTCCTTCATCATCACGATAGATCCATCCGATGAAGTCTGATGCAGTAGGCGCATTCCGCGGGGCGACACGAATGAATAGTTCGTCTGAGGCGATGAGGCTGTGCTAGGGGATTCCAGCACCAAAACTTCCTTGTCGTTGCGATTCGCGCTCGACGGAAGCCAGTAATCCTTAACGAAGAGGAAGTTCCACGGCTTGTGGACTCCGAACTCTTGCGGGAGCACGTTGTCGAAGTACCAACCGAGAGCAACGAGAATGAACGAGTCCAGAATCAAGAACCAGCTCATCGCAAACGCTGAGGGAACCGTGATGGGAGCCTCCACCAATCCCATCGCGTATGCCAGTCCCCTGCCAAGCTGAGCGCGGCGCACCAGATCATCAATACCCAGTGCAAAGGCAGTCGGAGGTGCAAGAGCGCCCAGGTACTTGGGCCCGTTCGACTTGGACATGACGGAGAAGAACGGGAAGAATAGTACGAGCCACAGAAGCACTGACGCGATCGAAGCGGCCCTGGACTTGTTGAAGAACGGCGTGATGAAGTAGCTGAAGCTCACAATCGACAGGCTCAGCGCCCAGAACAAAAACACCAGTGTAGCGTACTCCGTCATGGGGAACACCTGGCCATACTTCAGCTCCGCAGCAATAACAAACGCAAGCGGCGTCGCCAAGATCGCCGTCGTCAGACACCACGAGCTCAGCAGCGTGAAGTTGGAGAGTCCCATAATCTTCATGACCTCTCGAATCCTCGTCTCCTTCTCGATCACCATGGTCGTGGTAGTCGTGGACACGAACTTGATGTAGCTGATGAGCAGGAAGAGTCCGATCACGCTCTGTCCGCTGCTGTAGAACGTCGACATGTTGGTACTCAGCGCTCCGTACTCCGTGTACTCCAAACTGTCCAGTCCCGTGCACAGAATCGTCCCGGACGTCGATGCCGCCTCCGACGAGCTCGTGTAGTTGTCCCCCGTGCCGAAGATCTCGTCCAGGTTGGCAATAAACACGAGCGCGAGCGTCAGCACGACCGGGAGGACGAGCTCGAGCACGAACGACACGGGTTTGCGTCGCCGGATGATGAGGTTCTTCCAGATGAGGTTGGTCGCCTGTCTCCAGGCAGCCAGCACCGCCTCCCACGTGGCTCGACTGGCCACCGCGACCCTGGACTCGAGCGCGTCTCGAGCGGCGCCCTGTTTCTTGGCGTGTATCCTGGCCGCGACCATCACGGCCGCGAAGAAGGCTGCGAGGATGGCTACACACACGATGAGCGCCGTGTTTTGCGACGAGAGGCCGCACTGCTGGCTCTTGGCCACCGTGTTCTCGATCACGGACTTGCAGTGGTCGATGCTGGACGACGACTGCGGACAGCTCGCGACGGTGCTGGCCGCCGAGCAGCACGAGCTGGACGCCGACATGGCCGGCTTGGTGCACGTGAGCGAGCAGGAGCCCGAGGACGTGGCGGAGCCGCTGGCGCTGGCGCTCGAGCCCGAGAGCAGCGACGAGATGGCGGTGGATGGGGCCGCGCCGAAGGACGACGCGTCCAGCTCGAAGAAGCCCGAGTTCATGACGCACAGCGCGTACTGGTAGTCGTAGGTGACGATGGTGGATAGGCACGACGTGAGCAGCTCCGTGCCGGCGGACGAGGACGAGCCCGAGGTGGACGCGGAGGACGTCAAGAGCGACGCGGCCGATGACGCGGCGGAAGAGGACGCGGAAGCGGAGGCGGAAGCGGCGGATGGAGACGTTGGAGTGGTCGTCGTGGAGGACGACGGTCCGCCGGCGGGCATCATGGTGGCGGGCCCGATGCGCGCTCACCCGCGTCTGCTGTAGACGAAGTGCGATGTGTGGGTGGGCGGCGAATTGAAGAGTGCGGGTGATGGCAGTGTCCGGCGGAACTGTGTCGCACACTCTGGGGTTGAGAAATTAGGGTTTTGAGTTATCATTTTCACTTGCCGTTTGTATGGTGCACGGCATGTTTTCCTCCCAACTTTGAGGTGTCCAGCAAGCTCGTACCCAAAAGCCGACAAGGCTTTGACGGCGAAGGTGGCCCGGTATAATACCACCGTCTGCATCTGTTGCTCCTTGCCACGTGCCACAGTTTCGACCTCGCTCTCCATGAAGACCGGTGGGTGGATGGTCTCAACAAGCACCCGAGTACGGACTCTTAAGGCTGTGCGTGCATGTTCATGGGGCAACCAGCAAGCTGGTGCGTCTTTGCCCAAAACAAAGTACGTTCCTGTCCAGAAGCCGACGCTTTATGTTATATTAGTCCAGCGACTACGGGAGCTTAAGTATGCGAAGCTTGAGTAGCAACCAGCGTGTCCACACTCTCAATGCATTGCTGCCCGTGCTCACCGTGATGATGATTCAATCATCGATGTGCTGTTCGCGAGAAAAAAATCCTGGCCAGTCTGGTGAAACCTATCCAACCGCATATAGCAGTCAAAGTCTTAACAATGGCGCCTCCTGCTCCGCCCGCCGACGCCCATGGCTCCGAGCGCATGTTCCGCCGGTAAGCCCCGCAGTGCACCCCTCTCATCGTCTTCTCCATCATCTCTGCTATCGACGCATACCTGCTGCGCTCCTCGACGCCCCTCCACTAACGAGAAAATCGCCTGTGTCCGCAGCCACCAAGAGCTCATGCGGCTGTACTCGGCCTCCACGCGCCGTGGCAACAGCGTCGGCAGCGACCGCAGCTCCATAACGCCCCGCACTGACCTGCAATTGTCCCAAAATGATGATCTGGCGGTGCTCAAGCAAAAGTTCCAGTTCATCCGCGACGATGAGGCCGACGCCGAGCAGGGCGAGACGGACTGGCAGGTCCGCATGAGTGTCCGCTACTACCGGCAGCTTTTCCGAGAGTACGCGCTGGCCGATCTTTCCCGCCACGAGGAAGGCAAGATTGGACTCCGCTGGCGCACGGAGATGGAGGTCGTGGCCGGCAAAGGACAGTTCTCCTGCGGGAACAAACGCTGCGACGAGCGCGCTGGACTGCACAGCTACGAGCTGTTGTTCTCGTATGTGGAGCACGGAGAGAGGAAACGATGCTTGGTGAAGGTCCGAGCGTGCGCTGTGTGCGCTGAAAAGTTGTTTTACAAGAAGCTGATGGAGGTGAAGAGGAAGAAGGCCCACAAGCAGGAGAAGAGAGAGCGGAAGCGACGACGACTGGGTCGCTCGGGTGGAAAACAAAAGGCGAAAAGATGTAGGCGCTCGACGTCATGTTCAGACGAAGGTGGCCGTAGCGGCAGCAACGAGGATGTTCGAGAAACTGAGGGAACCAACGATGATTTTGATGCTGGGAGTGGTGAAGGTATCCACGAATTGTGTGCGAAGATCAATGCTGAGCAGAAAGCGGCATATCCTGCTGCTACTTCTCGGGGAAATGCTAGAGTGAAAGCCCCGAATGAGCGCAGCGGTGCGTTTGATGAGCTACTGCCTTGAATAAACACACATATATCGAGGTATTTAACTTCATTGTCGCTCGCTGCGGCTGCTCATAGCTGTCGCCGCTGTGTCGGTCTAAATTACTCGTAGTCCTTGAGCCAGCCCTTCTCCTTCGCCTCCTTGAACATTTCGGTAATAGCCTCACGCTCTCCCTGGACAAGATCCGGATGCCAGACGTCAAACAGCAGCAGCACGCGGTCTCCCTTCTTCCCGTTGTGCCACACCTCGTGGTCAAACGCGTCTGCCAAGCAACAAGCAAGTCAGCTACAATACAATAACCAGCAAATAAAAAAGAGTCTGCGGTGCTTCCTCAAAAACCCGTCATCTTACCATCCAGCACAAGTGCCTTGCCTTCTTCCCACTGTCGCGTTTCGTCACCAACGCGAATTCCGCAGCCTTCCGGGACAAACAGCGGGAAGTGGCAACGTAGTCGAATATTGCACGGAGCTGAATGAGCCTTAATACTCGACTAACCAAATACGAAAAACAACCACAGCTCTCCATCAGTCGCAGCTCTCTCTCTTCACTCCCCTTTCAGATTTTTGCAACTGACCTCGGGCTTCAAGATGGAGAAGAACGAGTAGGCGAACGGCAGCCCCGCCATAAATCCCGGGATGTTCTCCAGAATCTCCACCGTCTTGGGGCATTGCACGGCAAAGTCCGCTTGGCGCCGGCCCTGGGTCACGTACGAGAGCCAATCCCACTGGCCCTGGTGCAGCTGGTGCTCCTTGTCGTAGACTTTGTAGTCGTTGGCCTCGGTGTCTGCAGCCTCCGAGTTTCCAGCCAGAGCTTCGCGCTGCGCCTTCAGGGCCAGAAACTCGTTCGTGATGGTCTCGCGGTTGGCCTCGAGGTGCTCCACCCACTCGAACCGGCTCGTGTCGTGCCACGGCGCAGACTCGAGCCCGGGGAAGCAGAAGAGCGTGGGCGACGGCCGCGGCTTGGCTGGGCCATGCAGAGTGATGATCGGTTAGTTCGCAGTGCAGTTGATAAGAGGGCACGGAGTGATGGTATTACCCGTCGTAAGGCACAGCGCCGAGCGGAGCAGCGCAGCTCGATGCGTCATGTTGGCTTTGATCAGCCGTTGGCATCCGCAAATTGCAGGAGGTCGCTGGAAGGTTGCTTGAGTGATACATGTTGCGCGAAGAAAACTCGATGCGGATTGGCTGGACAACTTCAACGTCAGCATTTCTGCTGAAGATCGGCCAGCGTTTCCAAGGTCGTCGCTGCAGCACAAGCCGGGCGAGTATTGCCGTATCGAACTGAATAGGGCCAGCGAGTCGAGCTTGTCTTTGCTGATAGACAAGGCCGTCGTGTTTGGCTCTTCTGCATGGCGGAAGTTGGTAGGTAAAAGTTGTGGTGTCGGTGAGAGCAGGCAGGCAACGCCGCTGAACAACTGCACTGAACCGACCGGTCAACACTTCCGCCCCCGCCCTGGGGGCCAGCATTGCTGGAGAGATCGGCTGGCTCGGCTGTCGTTCAGTTTCGCAAGAACTCATATAGCTTAGCTCACAGCGGAAATGTTTGAGCTGCAATGTGTCCGAAGACTGCTCAGGAACAGACTGGCGGTGGACCCCGCCAGCGATACTTTAGCGTGTTACCATCGGCCGGGATACGGAGGTCGGCTGCGTTCCACTTGCAACCAACACGCAGACGAGAGCTTGGGTGTTCGACGAGAGGAATTCCGTGCGTCGAAAATTGAGGTGGCAGTCCAAAACATCCGCATCTCTCGTGTGCACTCGTCAGCCCGAGAGCAGTACACCACACACAAGCACCGTCGCGAAGTGGCAAATAAGACGCACCATCCCCACGGGGAACAATACACCCTGCGCCCCCAGCTGCCTCCATATCCGTTTTGAAACAGCTTTCCTCGGTCTCCAATATTGGCCATCTAAAGCTGTGCGAAATGGTTGCTGGACAAGCATCGAGAAGCCCGCTACTGGGCGGAAGTTCTTCCGCGAAACCGCTTGCTTGAGTGGCATTGGCGCAGCAATCAGGTGGCGTATAAGAGCTGCATGCGATGAAGGAGTGTGCCAACGGCGAGCGAAATGGCCACGGAGGTGCGTGAGGCCGGCCCGCCCAAGGGCCAAAGCCATCCGTAGAAGGCCACGAGGTGATGCAGCGTGATGCCGCGACGCTCCGGCCGGGAGTCAACACGTGCGTCACGTGCCTTTGCAGTCGAGTTATCGCGGGCCAATATATCGCGCCACGACGGACAAGTAGTCGGTTGAACCTGGCTTCGCCATAACTACCAATGAGGGATACGACCTTTCGCAGTGATGCGCACCGCATAGTATGCGAAGAAGAATAGCGCTCGCTGGCCGTCCTCGCTCTCGCCTCCTCCTGCTCATTCGACGTCCGTCACGGAGGCAGAGAGAACGCGCGAGTCTTTCTCAACGGAAAAGCCCATGGCCAAGCGAAGAGACGGAGACGAGAACGAGGATGCCAACGTCGTGACCGACGACGACGACCTGCTGGACGAGATGTTCACGGAGCGCAGCGCCACCGGCGAGAAAGACGACGACCTGACGATCTCCATCGACTCTGTCGAGATGCGGACCGAGGCCAAGGAACTCGCCTCGACGCGGTCCACGGACTCCGGTATCCCAAGCACCGGCAGGTCCAGCACGAGCAGCGCAGCCGGGCGGCTTCCAGCATTGTCGAGGGCCAGTAGCCAGGGGACGTACTTGGATGAGAATTTCCGCAGCTTGGACCCAGACCACACGGTGGGGAGGACGCGCGTGCCGTGGCACTCGAAGAGCGTGTCCGACCTGAGAAACCCAGACACCAAACCGACGCGTATCGTCGCGTTTGATGTCGGCGGCAAGCTCTTCCGCTGCAAAGAGAGCTTGATCGCCAAGCACCCGCTCAAGAGACTCAACCAGATCATCACCTGCGGCTGCGGTAAGATCGGTTGTCTGGACGACGCCTTCTTCATCGACCGCAACCCGCAGCACTTTGAGATGATCCTGGACTGGTACCGCACGGGAAAGCTCGTGCGTCAGCGCAATGTCGACGAGGAAGCGTTCAAGGACGACGCCATCTACTTCGATCTGTACGAAGAGCTGTTCCCAACGACCCCAGCGGGAGAACCGCCTCAGTCGTGGCCGACTACCAAGGCTCCCCCAGGACTCCCTGTTCGCCGACGGTCTGTGAACGATGTCGACTTGGGTCGCACGAACACCAAACGAGTCAGCATGTTTGCCAACATGCCGTCTCCACCAGTGCAGCATGTTAATCCTCAGTCTCAGGAGAAAAAGGCCAAGCCCACGACCAAGGCGGAAGACGAGGAACCGCAAGACGTAGCGCTGCCTACTGCGACAGATGACGGTCCGCTGCGGTTCTTCCGACGTGAGAGACGCGTATTGACCCCCACTAGCATCCCTCTGGTGTTCATGATTCGTAACTTCGAGCAGTTGCTGGTGGAGAGTGTCAAGGGCCGAGGCAAGCTCATGGTCCGCGTATGCGATGCCACAGGGATGCAAACGGTGGACGTCCCCGAAGCCGTACTATTCGACAGCCATTCTCGATTCTACCTGAAAGGCGAACGCGCACAGCTGCAGCACAACGCGTTGCTGCCAGGAGATCATGTGTACACGTTTTGGATGGAGGAAAATGTCACTGCCGTCAGCGTTCAAACGTCAGCCCCTCCGGCGCTTGACATCGAGTTCAAGTTGCTTTTCACGTTCGACCCCGGTGACCGGATCACCCACACAATGAAGGCCGAGCTATCGCGTGTGACATTGGAATGCAACGATGCTATCCAGGCGCTAACTCCCGAAGGAACCCCCCAGCCAAACGGGAAAAGTGACTCGTATTCCCCATGTTTGTTTATGCCGCCATCGCAAGTGAAACGCGATCCAGAACCCACCTCAGTTCCGGTCGACACCAGTAAGAGATCTATCCACAGCCCCAGGCAAACAGCAAAACAGCTATCGCCGTTGACGAAGACGAAGAATAACGGAGTGAGGCGTGGGAACCAGCGGCAGGTCGTGTCTTCATCTCCGATCCGACACGCGGGAGCCTCAATCGTGCGTGCCAGCCAGCCACCACACCCACGACCTGCAGAGGGCAAGATCACCGTTTACCTACCCGACAAGCTGGAGCTGGACCCGTCCAGCGAGAGCCCTACCAGCACCTTGTTTGGGCTACCTGAGAGTGCCGACAGAAGGACCATGAACCAGGCAGTGGAGACAGCGTATCACGAAATGCAGCCGCGTCTATTTAGATGAGTAACTTGTACAAAAGGCTACTGAAGATGTCTAACGTTAAGAATCCGACTCGTCTTGTGTCTGTCTGTCGATGTCACTTCCGCTCACACTCCTTGGGGTAGGAGCGACGTGAGCAACCGCTCCATCTGGCTGAGACTGTCGGCCGACAGACACATCTCTTCGCCCTCGGAGTTGCTGCACACGTCCTGCAGCAGCTCGAGCATGCCCAAGTACTCCTGGAACTCTTGGATACTCCACGAGGGCTCCAGCAAGACGTCCCTTTTCACGACTTCATTGCGAGCGAGCGCGGACACGCACGTTGGGCTCAGTGTGGCACTCCGAGCGTTGGAGCTCGTCGGCTTGCACATAACGGGCGAGCGGACGTTCACAACGTCTTCGTCGTCGTCGGCGACGAGCCCGAAGCGGGGCAGGGCAGCTACGCCAAAAGGTTTGCCCACGGACTTGAACCCGTCGTAGCTGACCATCGGCTCGCAGGCGTCGTCCGTGAGCCCGCGCTGGTTGCCACTGCGGTCACCGTCGGGGCCAGCCCGGTCGCTGCTGCTGTGTTCTTGCTGGCACTGCTCGTCGACCTCGTGATCGACTTCGGGCCGGTCGTGCCGCTTCACCCCTTTGGCCGGCACCGACGACGGCGCAGGAGGAGGCGCAGCAACGCTGTCGGCCGACTCTGCTGCTGTCGCCGGAAGGTACTCGAGGGCCGGAGTTTCCAGTTGGTTCATCGCTGCGGGGGTGCGTGGGCGTTGGTCACCTTCCGGGCAGGTAGCAGATCGCAGAGTGCCGTGCTGTGTGGGTGCTGCAAAGTCGCGCATGGCGAGCCCTTCTTCTCTATTTCCGGACGTCTCTGAGCCGGCGCCCAGGAAAGACTCAGCATGCCATGTCGCCGACGAGAGGCGATCCAACTGAGCAATGGACCGAAAGATCGCTGGCCAGCCGAGCGAGTTCTACACGGCTTCGCCTGGATGTAGCGTCAGCTGCAGCGTCAGCGTTTACACCGACACCGACGGCAACTCGGCAGCGAGCTCAGGGCGTTGGTGATCGGACAGTGAAGGCTGTGGCTGCTGCGATTAACAGGGAGGGTGTTGCTAATTCTGCCCGTCAAGGTGGCCGTTGGTCGGAGTGTGGCGATCGGACAGCGGCACCCCTGACGGTGCGACCCAGCCTCATACTCTGCCGAAACCACAACTCCGGAGGCGGAGTTCACACAATGTAGTTAGTTTTCGTTCAGCGTCTCCCAGACCAAGCCTTCCGCAAACCTTCGCATGTCCGAACGAGTCTAGCGTGGCCCACCAAACAGTTACGCTCGTCTTGCGCCATGCAGCGACGCGGACGCGTTGCGCCTTGCCAGCGCCGTGTTCACTTCGACGTAGCTTTCTTCTTCTGCGACTCACAATCTCGGTGCGGTTTGCATGAGGACGGTGCACCCTTGACTGAACCCGCTCGGAACGCAGCGAACTCGCCAAAACTTCGCCGACGCTTCGCAGTCAGTGCGCGCTTTCTTATTCGCCGCGGTGCGTTATCAAGATTGCCGAGGCTCCACCTCGCAAGACACGTCGATGAACCGCCCGGGAGCGAACGGGTCCGGGAAGCGGATGCGCGTCGCGTGCAGATACAACCGGTCGGCTGGCGGGCCGCCGTACTTGGCGTCCCCC
>JAGDFM010000458.1:0-29673 GCA_019155715.1 Phytophthora pseudosyringae
AAAAAAATAAAACTAATTAAAAAAAATAATGCTCGAGCTCTCAGCTGGTTGAGAGGTTGCGTCGATGAAACCTCTATCATCGCATTAGAAACGCTTAAACCTATTATCCTTGTAAAATAAAGCTAAGAAAAAAAAACCCACTGCGTAAGGTGCTGCTCTTCACTACTCGCCTCGTCGGGCGTGATGGTGGCGCACTTGATGCCCACGTGGTGCCTCTTGATGGCGCGCGCGGCCGCGAGCGTCACCTCGTCGTTGGTGGCGTCGCGGTGCTCGAGCCCCAGGTCGTAGTACTCGATCTGGAGCTCCAGGAACGGCAGGATGAGCTTCTCGCGGATGTCCTTCCAGATGATGCGCGTCATCTCGTCGCCGTCCAGCTCGACGACCGGGTTAACCACGTGGACCTTCTGGATGTCGGAGCCCATGCTGCTGCTGCGGGCGGAGAGGTCAGCGGCTGGGGAGGGCGGCCAAAGCGAGAATGAGATGCGCGCCCGAGAAGCGCAATGCCGGCCGGACCGCCGGTATGACGCACGAAAAGGAATTGGGTGTGTTAACTTCCTGCAATTAAATGCCCATTATGGAATATATACCCAATTGGATGAGTAAATTGGGTATATCTTCCATAATGGGTCGATGAGAAAGTTGAAGCTGCTCGACAAGTGCAGTCGTCGACGCCAGTCGTCCCTGTCGAAGCTAGTGGGCTTAAGGAACACACCGAGGACATGCGGCCAAGGGCGAGGAAACCGGACGATGGGTCGTTGCAGCAATGCTTGCGTGGTCAGGCAGTGGTCCTTTGGGTTTCCAGGTGTTTTCGTACAAGGTCTGCGGTCATTGCATCATGGCCTTTCGCACTATGCGCACATTTGATCGAGGGGGAATGCAGTGTACCTTCAAGCCTGCCACCTCGTGTAGGGCGATACATACGTACGCCCAATGAAAGAAAGGCAAATTCGTCTGCATTACACGAAGCCTTTATTCACAAGTACTGTACACAGCTCAGAGAAGTGAACCACAAGTGAACACGGAAGCTCAGCAACGATTTTCAAGTGCTGGCACTTATACTCCTGGCTCGGTTTACACGATGGTGTACGTCATCTGAGAAGGTGCTAGAGTTTGATGTGAAGCCTCGTGGACGGAGATGTCCTGCGACTCGTAGTCTGTACCTTGCGATAGCTCTTCTTAATGGTACGGAGTATAATACCAGTGTCAACACAAAAAGCATAACTTAGTAGTATAGATAACTCCTTCTCCTCCTTTGAATCTTGCTTTCCCCTCAAAGAACGTAGTACTAGTAAGCTTTATCTTCGCTGGGATCCTTCCCGTACTAGCACGCCAGAGAGCTAGTCGTGAGAGCGGCACCCAGGATGTAGAACTGCTCTCGCGTCGGAGAAACCAGGGCCTTAAGGAGCTGAGCTGCAATCACCTGCGCCGAGGCTCCACACCGTTTTTTTTCTCCACAAACACCGCCACTCTACTCTGAGTCTTGGAAACGTGCCAATGACCAACTGACAAACCAAACAAGCTCTTTCGCTAGTCCTTAGCTCGTCCCGCCTCAAAACGATAATAGGACGAGATAATGCCGATCTCGTGATGTCTCGGGCCCTAAAGTTATCCATCCGGCAACAGACAACCGACGGCGCTTGCTGTTTACAGTACGCCTGCCGGAATGCCTCCAGTTGCATGCGTGGGGCAATAATGCTCGCTGCCTTTACGCTCGACTCGAATAATTTCCCTCGGTGGTTTACTGCTCGGTCGCAGCTCGATCTGTTCGGACCGGCCTTCGAAGCACTATGGCACACATCCTATGCCGAATTTGAAGATGTCCGTAAAGCCCCAGTCACCGACGAAACCAGCGTCCGCGTAACATGTAGCAAAATAGCCATCACGACGTGCGTCTAGTCGCGTCTACATGTAACATACACACGTAGAGCAACACACGCTGCTCTCTGGGCATCATCACCGCTGGCACAAGGAACGAGTCAAGCAAGGCGTGTGACTCCTTGGATATCCACCGTCCTCGCCCGCGATTGGCGGAAAAAGCCATTTGTTTCGCATTTAGTCGGGACGCAACTCATAACCGCTCTTCTCTTCCAAGACACAGACAAGAATTTGACCTGCCTTGCCGCCATGGACACGCCCATGCACGCGATCAACGAGTCGAGCCTGCTGCTGGGCAACGCCACGGGCGACGCGCAGGTGCTGGGACTGCCGCTCAACTGGGTGGAGACGCACCGCGCCGAGAGCCTCCTCGTCGCCTTCGGCTGCTGCGTGGCGGCCACGCTGCTGAGCGCGTACAACATCGTGCAGCACCTGGCGCACTACTCGCGGCCGCAGCTGCAGCGCTACATCGTGCGCATCCTCGTGGTGGTGCCGGTCTACGCCGTGGGCTCGCTGCTGTCGCTCATGTTCGTGAACCAGGCGCTGATCTTCGACTCGATCCGCGACTGCTACGAGGCCTTCGTGGTGTACTCGTTCCTGGCGCTCGTGCTCAGCTTCGCCGGCGGCGAGTCGGTCTGCGTGCTCAAGATGCAGAGCGAGCCGGACATCCGCCACCCGTGGCCGCTCGGCCGCTGCTTCGACCCGCTCGGGCGCGACGGCCGCCTGCTGCGGCTGTGCAAGCGCGCCACGATCCAGTTCGTGTTCGTCAAGCCCGTGTTCGCGGCGCTGTCGCTGCTCATGCTGGCCTGCGGCAAGTACCACACGCTCGCGTACCAGCTCGTGCTGGCGCTGGTGTACAACGTGTCGTACTCGCTGGCGCTCTACGGGCTCTGGGTCTTCTACCTGGCCACGAGGCACATCCTGCAGCCGTTCAACCCCGTGCTCAAGTTCTTCGCCGTCAAGAGCGTCGTGTTCCTCACCTTCTGGCAGAACAGCCTGCTCGACTTCATCCCGGGCATCACCAACGAGCAGAGCTTCGCCTGGAAGGACTTTATCCTGTGCCTCGAGATGGTGCTCTTCGCGGTCGTCCACCTGCTGGCCTTCAACTCGAACCAGTTCAAGAAGAACCTGGACCGGCTGCCGGACTCGGAGGTGCTCAGCAACATGAAGGAGGTGCTGAGTCTCTCGGACATTCTGGCCGACGCCTACCACAACTTCATGCCGTCCTACCGCGACTACATGCTGCAGCGGGGCGGGGAATCCACTGGCCGCGCCCGAAAAGGCCGCAGCTCGACCGCTTTTGGCGACACCTCCTCGTCAGAGGGCAGCCCGACGCCCATGGCACACAACAACGCGCGAGTGCCGCGCTTCGTGATTGACGACGAGGACGACGACGAGATGGAGGAGATCGATCTCGAGGCGAACGTGAGCACCGCCACGACGACGGCGGCGGTCGATTTGCCTTCTACTGCTGCTGCGAAGGACAATCTGCCGGAGCTCAAGCTGCCAGAGGAAAAGAAGCCGGTGGTAGGAGGGACTGAGGCGGATGCGGACGTCGTCATGGCCAACCCACAGGATGATGACCACGCCAAGGCTGCAGACGTCGAGGAAGGTATCAGCGATCAGCGGCCAGCAGCGCTAGAGGCGCCGGCCCGGCAACGATCCAATAGCTCCCCGAGCGCCGCCAGTGCTCATGAACGCACGCGGCACGAAGAGGACAGTGCAACGCTGTAGACAACGAAACCCGCTAGCTAGTTATATCCTATCGTATTGAGTCCCTTAATACAAGAAAATGTGTGTACGTTATCTCGCGTGACCTCAATGAGCGCTCCTCGAACTTCAGCGGCAATAGTCTTCAGCTTGCTGAAGAGCTTCGCTGGAATGGCGATCCCGAATTAATGAAATGTTGTCCTTCGCAGTAGCTGCAAAATTCAACGGAGCAAGGAGTTACATAATCCATAATGCTCTTGTGTTGGCACTGGTACTCCCTACCACCAAGAAGAGCTATCGCAAGGTACAGACTACCAGCCGCAGGATATCTCCGTCCACTAGCACCGCAGATGCCATACATCGTCGTGTAAACCTAGCCGGGAGTGTAAACGTCCTTACCAATGCTTTAGCCGCTTTTCACCAACCTCGGACTCCACATGTCGTACTCCAACGCGACCACTCGAATGCAAATGTCGGTGGCTACTTTCGCGGCGTTCAACTCGACCTCCCCGGTGCGCTTGCTCGGATAGAACACAGGTGACATGCCCTCCCTGCGGAATGTGACTTCGTCGACTGGGAGAATGAAAGCGCCTTGGAACCAAAAAGCACACCTCCACTGTGTGTAGCCAAATCTGCGTTGGCCTCGTCTCACGATTCGTAAAGCGAGACAACAAGTCCTTGTAATAATCAACCTTGAATGAATGCGTCTCTGATCGCGTCACCTGGACAATGCGAAAGAAAACCTTCGTGGTAAAGCCCGCGTCCCTGGCGTTGCCATCCGTGTCGTCCAGATCCTTGGACTCGAAGAAAACGGCGTCGTAACCTGCCTGGTTCCACTTCAAGGGTGCAAGCCACTGCTGGGATAAGGCCAAAGGTATCTCTCCATCTGGATCAAAGCGTACCACCTCATTCGATACCCATACTTCCTCGCAACGATCTTCATCCCGAATGGTAGCGCCACCGTTGGTAAGCAACGAGAAGAAGAACATATCAAATAGCCAGCCAGCCATCGCGGGGTTCTTCGCAAGACATTTGGCGAGATCTTGTAGTTGGGCCGGACCAGTGCGTAAACCAATTTCTCTTGCCACAAAGGTGCTTACGTTACTAGGTTGTGGTCGAGATGCGATAATACCCGGATACCACGAAAACAATCGGTTTACCACACTACCGGAAGAACAGCCAACTGCTGCTTCAAGATATTGGTTAATGCCTCGTATCGTGTCCAGTACAAAAAGCAACGAATCCATCGCACTCTCAGTGCTACCATCAAACATCAGCCGCGCATTCCCTCCAACAACAAAGAACTTCTCGTCCAGCAATTCCATCCGTGTTTCCACTGCCACCGAGCTTTCAGCAGTCAAGTTTGCCCTCACGTGCTCAAAGAATTCGTGATTCTTCAGAGCCTCTTGGTAGTCTTTCAGCGTCCAGGAAAACAACTTAAACAGTTGCTGTTCTTGTATAACGCTTTGGATGGTATTCGACTTCGGAGCTGGTGAAATGGCCATGCTCTTCAAGCTGCTTGCCACGGTGGACGGAATGTCGCGATAGAGATCGGGACGCCAATCCTTCCCAAGCGATACCATCGAGCAAACAACCACGATACGACGGCATTTTTTTATTCTTGAGGCGCCACCGACTACAAGGACCCAGGACATCGCGCTGATCTCGCTCCTTCCCGTACCCATCGAGGAATACGACGGTGTAATCGTTCACCAATTCCAAGACAGCATCTACTTGCGAGCGAGAAATCGTACACGTTCGCTTCTCGTCATCCCCGCTGAACAGGATGCAGTACAAGGGGTCCCCCATCTCCTCCTCTGAGCAATGAATCCACAACACCTCCCACTTTTCCTCACGCTGGCCGCCGTTTAACTCGGCGCCACCTCGCTTCAGAGAGCAGGCAAACGCGAACGCTGCGCACGACTTGCCTGTTCCAGGCGGTCCCACGACCCACAGCGCTGCGTATGATTGAACGACAGATTTCCAAAGTGCTTGCCACTCCTTCTGCACCTCTTGCCGCTGAAACAACAAGAGGCCATCGCTCCTAACGTAAAGTCCGCTACCCTGTGCATAGGCTTTCGGGATGCGGACGATGGGATCCTCCTGGTCAAACGTGAGGACTGGGCATTCATCGTCGGCCAACTGCCAGTTACACGGATCTGGCAGCTTCACCAGCACGTGCACTGGGACCTTCCCCTCGGCCACATCTGCCGTTGTGAGCTGGAGCCGCACGTCGTTCTCCGACAAGCCAACCAAGCGGAGTGGCGCCCCCTCCTCGCCCAACAGCGTCAGGCCACTGGTGTCATACACACCGTGCTTCTTCATCTCTGTGCTCGTCAGCCAGGCGTCGCTCTCCTTCTTCGCCAGGAAGAGCTGCAGCTCGCTTGCTGCGGAGTCGAACTTCTACTGCTTCGCGATCTCGTCCTTCAGGGGGGCCCCCGTCCAGCTCTCGTCATGAGGACAGAGAGGATGATCCCTCTTCCGAGGACTGCGCAGTTCAGCAACACCATCGAGCTGCATATTAGCCAATGAGAACCGTAGAACGGAGAAACTTCAAACCTGCACAACTCGATAGCCTTTTCATTTCGCTACGACCCATGTAGATTTGAATTTGAAAGGTTCGATTTGAAAGCGTCGTCGTCACCCGTGGACTTGAGCGGGGCGCGTCACTCTTGGCTCGCGTCGGGTCGGCCAGCTGCAGTCGCCGTGCTGCCTCCTCCCGCATGAGCGCCCGCACCAAGTTCCCCGTCGTCCTCATCCATGGTAGGGCGCTCCCTCGCTCACTCTACCAGCAATGCACGTCGTCGTCTGACTCGTCTCCTTTTTCTGCGCAGGCGTCTTCGGCTTCGGGAGGCAGCGGCCGCTGTGGGGCCACTGGGTGCCGTACTGGCCCGAGAAGGAGCTGCGGCAGCTGAACCCCAACCACCTGCTCGTGGACGTGGGGGGCGTCTCGTCGGACCACGACCGGGCCTGTGAGGCGTTCTACCAGTTGGTAGGGGGTACGGTGGACTACGGGGAGCAACACGCCCGCGAGACAGGTAGGGCCGAAGGTAGAACAGACTACCCACAAGATGGAGACTAATTATCTTGTGTGGTAGGGCACGACCGCTACGGAGAGACGTTCGACAAGCCGCTGCACCCCGCGTGGGGGGAGCACACGCCCGTGCACTTGCTGGGCCACAGCTTCGGGTCCACGACGGCGATCGAGTTGTTCCAGATGCTGGGCGCGGACTTCTTCGGCGTGGGTAGTTCGCACAAGTGGGTGGCCAGCATCACGTGCATCGCCGGACCTTTGACGGGCTCCACGTTGACGCACATGATCGGCATGGAGAACGGAGAGGTGGCTCATGGAGGCCCCGTGCATCTGCTGGGCATTGTGCTGGGCGCGTGGATCCACCTGTACTGGAAGTTCCCCCTGCTCAAGAAGGCAGCGGATCTCCACATGGACCACTGGAGCAAGTACTCGCTCAAGGACCTGGTGCTGGCCAATGGGCCCGTGAACGCGTCCAAAGACCTGGTGGTGCATGGCACGCTGCCGGAGCACCGCATCTCGCTCAACGCTCAGCTGCAGCACATGGACAAGCTGCACTTGCTGAGCATCACCACATCCCCCAAGACGGTTCACCACCCGTACGGCGAAGCGGCGGCGGTCGCGTTGCTGCTGCTGCTGCGTTGGGGGCGTTGGGGGCGTTGGGGGCGATCTCCGAGGTGGTGGCCAGTGTTCGCTAGACGACGCGGCTTCCGTGTACTTGCTGGCGCGCTGGTCGCGTGCTACTTGTGGTTCAAGATCAGGAAGCTCGACGTGTCCAAGATGCCGACCATGTACGGCCTCAAGTGGCTCATCCGCCGTCGCGCCAGGAGCCTCCCCAGGATCTTCGACGGCTTTGAACCCGGCAGTTGGGAGCTCAACGACGGCGTGGTGAACATTCGCTCCATGCTGCGGCCGTGGTTCCCCAAGCCTCAAGAGATGGAGAGGACGCTCAGCAGCAACGACTTGCACCCACCTGCTCCTTCCCTGCCGAGCGCGACGTCGCCCTCTTCGTCGCTGAAAGACACCGCGCTGGCGCGCTGCGAGTCGCACATCTCCATCGATGGATTCAGTCGCCCAGCCACGGACGACGAGCAGCAGTCACAGGCGTCGAGACGCTTTGAAAAGGGTCGCTGGTACGTCTACCGCGTCGACAGCAACCACCTCGCGGGGACGTACTGGGATAGCGACGCCGCCGACCTGTACACGAGTTTGTTCACGCTGATGAGCAAGGAGTACGAACGAGAGGATCCCCAGACTTCCCCGACTACCAATGGCGGACACCATCAAAGTTCCCGCCACGGCAGCGGCACTCGCGCTCCGTTCTACAGTTGAGCCGAAGGCAGCTGAACCTACGAACAGCACAGCAACAACAAAAAGAGGTACGGCTTTGTCAACCCCAACATCATCGGCCCGTAGTGGCGTTTGAGAATTGATGACCTCGCCAACCGCAAGTAAAACTTACCTCTGTGATCGATCCCTTGTCTGCTGTTGTGCCAATTCCCAATTTGCATCGCATCGCACGCATGAACTCACCCCGCAGCTCGACCACCTCCCAATTCCCCGTCGTGACCATCCACGGCGTGTTTGGCTTCGGCAAGACGCGTCCAATGTGGAATCGCTGGCCGCCGTATTGGCCCGAGAGCGTTCTGGACGCGTTGAACGGCTGGTCCTGCACGTTGGGCCGCTAACGTCCAACCACGACCAAGCCTGCGAAACGTTCTACCAGCTCTACGGCGGCCGAGTTGACTACGGCGAGCAGCACAGTCTGCAAACCGGCCACGAGCGCTACGGCGCCACCCACAACAACGCTCTGCATTCGAGTTGGAATGCTGCCAACCCTGTTCACTTGGTGGGCCACAGCTTCGGAGCCACTACAGCTCTGGAGCTGTACCAGTTGCTGTGCGCAGACTTCTTCCGGGTGGGGAGTGACTATCGCTGGGTCCGAAGCATCGTGTCCATTGCTGGGCCGCTCACAGGTTCCACGGTGGCCCACTTGGTTGGTGTCACCGATGGCAAAATGACGCGAGGAAGTCCCATCTACGTGCTGTACGTTGCCTTCGTGCTCTGGTTCAAGCTGTACCAAGCGTTCCCAGTGCTCAAGCCGGCGTGTGACGTCCACTGGGACCAATGGAGCAACTTGTCGCTCATGGAGATGCTGGCGGTGAACGGGCCCGTGAACGGCTCGAAGGACTTGGGGGTGCACGATGCGGTGTCGTCGCGCTGCATCGAACGCAACGCTCGCCTCGAGCACTTGGACAAGCTGCACTTGTTGACCATCCTGTCATCGCCAAAGATGGCTGCTCCTCCCCTTCGAGATGGCGTGGCGTTGGCTCTAGTGCTCCTGCTACTCTCCCGTCATGGCGCCTTCCGAGCATGGCGAGCTCTTTTCCGTAGGTTCCGCCTGCTGCGCGTCTTGTTCGCCTTGTACTTGCTTCGCAAGGTGCGCGGAATGAATTTGGTGGCGCTGCCAACCTGGACGCCTTCAATGGGTTACGCGCCGTCATGCCAAAGCGCTGCCTCCGGTCGTTCCTGGCTGTAATCCGCACGAGTGGGGGCCGAACGACGGCTGTGTGAACACCCACTCGATGAAGGAGCCGTGGCATCCGAACTTGAAGCGAGCGGCAGCAGCAGCTCAAGCGCCTGCTCGGCTCGAAAAGGGTTGCTGGTACTCGTGGAGAGTACGCGCTAACCACTTCGCCGGGACGTATTGGGACAACGATGCTGCTGAGCTCTACAAGGGCCTCTTCGCTCGTGTTGCTCTCGAATACGAACAGGACGACGTTCCCAAACGCTTCTCCAATGGCCATGAACACCACCAGACCCATCGCCAAAATGCAAGAGCTACGTGGAGATTCAGGCGAAGCCAAAGCCAAGAGAGTCTTCGCAGCGAGTGACGCATTGTAGCGGCCAGCTCGGTTCGTAGTTTTGCCAGACTGGTGGGAGGAACACGGCTCGGCAGCAGCGTAGAGATGACGCAAGTGTGTCCTTCCTTGTAAGCTGCCGCCACAAATTCATCGTCAATAGCTTGCTCTTGGCAGGTTGGTTCGCCTCGAGTGCACAACCCCGGCAGACGACAACCTTACTCCTCACCATGAGTCAGCTCCATCCTAGTCGCAGCAGGTCTAACATCTCGGGACTATCTTTGACCTTGCGGTCGAATTCGCTGGCATTCCTAGGGCATCGCCAGGTCCGACAATGTCAGCAAACATTCCTTTGCCGAGCCGAGCCTCCCCACACCCAGGGCATTCTCCATCCTGCGTCGTCCGTCTTGCATTGCACTCGTCCATCGATTTGGCGCTCGAAGATGGCATCGACCACCACGAAATGCCCCGTCGTGCTGGTCCATGGCGTGTTCGGGTATGGCAAAACTCGTCCGTTGTGGAATTGCTGGTCGGCGTATTGGCCGGAGGGGGCGCTGAACGAAATGAACCGGAACCATATCACGGTAGACGTGGGGGCATTGTCCTCCGACCACGACCGAGCCTGCGAAGCCTTCTACCAGTTGTATGGCGGTCGAGTCGACTACGGAGAAGCGCACAGTCGTGCAGCGGGCCACAACCGACTCGGAGCCACATTCGAAACCCCGCTGCATCCGAACTGGAGTGCGTCCAACGCCGTGCACTTGGTCGGCCACAGCTTTGGGGCCACCACCGCACTGGAGCTGTACCAATTGATATGCTCCGACTTCTTCGGCGTGGGCAGCGACCATCGGTGGGTGGTCAGTCTGGTCTCCATTGCTGGTCCGCTCACAGGTTCGACGGTGACGCATCTCTTCGGGCTGCACGAACTGCGCATGGTGCCGTATTCACTCGGGCACTTCATCGGAGCTGCGTTGGGTGTGTGGTTCAAGCTGCACACGGACTGGCCCGTGCTCCGCCAAGTGTTCGACTTCCGGATGCCGCAGTGGCGGTGCGTCAACACATTCCGCGAGATTCTGTCGCCCTGCGGCCGCATCAACGGCTCCACTGACCTCGCCGTCTTCAATATCCTGCCTCGAGAGCGAATGAGGCGCAACGCGCGGCTCATCCACATGGACAAGATTTTTCTCGTGTCGGTTGCCACGTCCAGTCATGTTGCGTTGCCTCGTTTCGAGATCGCTTTGACGGTGCTAGTAGTTGCGTTCGTGATTGCTGCTGCAGTCGGCATTTCCGGCGGACACTTGGTGCTGGTGGGTTTGTCGGCACTGGCCTTGTTTGCATTGGTTCCTGCTCTGCGGCTGCGAGTTCGAGCCTTGGACTACGCCTCCATTCCTTCTCTTTACGCTCTCTTGTTGGCCATGCGGCGACACGTCCGCACACTTGACATGATCTTCGACGGCTTCGACCGGGAGCTGTGGGGCGAGAATGACGGAGCTGTAAACCTTCACTCGATGAGGCAACCGTGGGCTTCCGGTAGCGAGAGCAAGTCGTCGAGAGCAGAAAGCGACACCGAGTCGACTGCATCCACATCTTTGTCACTCTCCTTGGAAGCAGCCGAACTCTCGAAAGCGACTGTCGATTTGCACTCGAAAGATGAGTTAAACGGCATCAACCAAAGGCAGATGGATCTTGACCCAACGGATAGTGCCAACTTCCCGAAGCTGCGACGCGGAAACTGGTACGTGCACCGCGTCGAGAAGAACCACATGGCTGGGACGTACTTCGACAGTAACTCACCGGAACTATTCCAGCGGCTCTTTCGAGTCATGGCAACCCGTTTCGAGACACCACAACGCCCTGATGGCAGAAGAACGAGTTGAATCCCCTCCCAGACGCCCCGAGCCAAGGTTCACCGAAAAAGTGGTCAAGCCGAAGCTTGCCTCAACGCTCAAAACCTTCTCTATAATTGACGTTAGCGAGCTGCAGCGGAAGTTCAGCGAATATATGTACATACCCTTTGTCACCTTGCCTTTGTTCCTGTCCCTACAGCCTGAGGGTACTTGTCATCCCTCGATTGAGTCGCAGGCGCTGCCTTGTTACACGCAACGCCGTCGTCGACTCGAATACCCGAATCTTCCTTCTGCTTCTCATCCTGCTATTGACTCCCGCTTCATCTTTTTATGAATCGACACCGAGCCCCGCCTTGTTACATGTTGTGGTGCCGCACGCGGCCGCTTCCTCGCGCAGGGCTGCGGCCCGGTAGGCCGTCCTGCAGATACGAGTCTTCCGTGTACGTGAAGCCCTTGAACGGGTCATTTCCTGTGAGGCTGCTGCCGTACGCGTTGCCATTCGCCGGTCGTCGTCCCATTGTCATCGCCATGCCGCGCACGTTGTTGTCGGGGCTTACCACGGGCATGTCCGTGAACTCGCGGTCAAACTGGGACGTGTCAAGCGCACCGGAGAACGTTGGGCGCCATGGGGGCGGCACCTGGCCTCCTGCGAGCGCGTCCCACTTGATCTCTGCGAAAAAGGGGTGGTTCTTGATCTCTCCTGCATCAGTGGGGCCTGTTCCCAGGCGCCGTGTCGGGTCGCGCTCCAGCAGCTTCTTCAGCAGGTCCTTGGCGTTCGGTGACAAGTACTTCGGGAAGCTGAGGTCGCCCTTGCGGATCTTCTCGAAAAGACGGTCGCGGTCGCGGCAGTAGAATGGCGGCAGGCCCGTGAGCATTTCATACAGCAATGCACCCAGCGACCACCAGTCCACCGCTCGGCCGTGGCCGGAGCGGTTCAAAATCTCTGGCGCTAGGTACTCGGGCGTCCCGCAGAACGAGTTGGCGCCCGAGAAGTCGTCCTGAATGCCCTCCTTGGACAGCCCAAAGTCTGTCAGTCGGATGTGTCCGTTCTCATCCAGCAACACGTTCTCCGGCTTCAAATCGCGGTAGATGACATCCAAATTGTGCACATATTCGATCGCCAGCGTGATCTCAGCGGCGTAGAAGCGGGCTCGGTGCTCCGGGAACCGCTGCACCTTGCCCAGGTGGAAGAAGAGCTCGCCTCCTGCGCAGTAGTCGAGCACGAAGTACAACTTCTCCGACGTCTGGAAGGCGTAGTTCAGCCCCACAATAAACGGGTGCCGCACGTAGCCCAGCACGTGGCGCTCCGTGCGCGTGTGCTCCACCTGGTTGCGCTTGATAATATTCTCCTTGCGCAGCACCTTCATGGCGTAGATGAGTCCCGTGTCGCGCTTGCGCACCAGCAGCACCTTGCCGAAGCTGCCCTTGCCGATGACCTTGATCATGACAAAGTCCTCGAGCGTGACCTTCTCGCTGCGCTTCTTCTGCTCCCGCACCTGCAGCTCGTGCTGCATCTGCGTCTCCACCAGCAGCGTCTGCTGGTCCATTCCGCCGGCCGACATGTCCGTGTTGTAGTCGAACTGGAACATCTGCCCGTCCACACACAAGACACGCCCCGTTAAGACCCAGTGCACCATGGATGTGTACCCACCCACCTGCAGAGGCAGAAAGAAAGCTACGCACGTCGTCGTCGTGCAGCTCGTCGTGCGAGCGCGGGTCGTCGTCCGTGGTGGAGTCGAACATCTCGTCCATGTCCAGGTCGCCGATGTTGCCGCGCGCAGCTGCGCCCGCGGCCGCGCTCTGCATGCCCGCGGGCGGCACGTTGGCGTCGGCGCTGACAAAGTCCACGAACACGTGCGACTGGTAGATGGGCGGGTGCTGCAGCAGCTGCATCATCCACATGCTCAGGTCCACGCGCGCCTTCTCCAGCGAGTCCGGGAAGCGCAGGTCAAACATGCGCGGCGGGCAGGCGGGCACGGCCTGGCCGAAGATCAGGGCGAGCTGCTGCCCCAGCCGCTGGAAGGCCTCGAACGGCCGGTAGACCGTCCAGGCGCCGCCGCCGCCTTGCTGCACGGTGCCGAGGAAAACCTAGAAAAAGCAGAGAGTGGTGAGCGCCGACGCGACGCGACGCGGCCAGCAAGCGGAGCCTACCACGCAGTCGGGCTGCGCGACGCCGAAGCCCGTGATCAGCACGCTCAGCGTGGCCATGGCGGGGTGGAAATTGAAGAGTGACTGGCTGGCGACCCGCTGCCGTCTGAGTTCCGACCGAGAAGGCGCGACACTTGCGCTGAGTATGCGGCGAGAAGGCGCCGCCATTGGCCGAAAAGAGGCCAGAGCCAGACAATTACGGGCGCCCAGCTGGGAACTCGGCCTCGCGGCGAATTGACGGCGGCATCTGCCACGCACTTTGCCTCGGGTGAAGCACCGGCAGACGCGGGCAGAAGCTCCATAACGACGGCGATCGGCGCGGCTGGCTGCCCGATATACTCGAACAGCTCTCGCTATCTCGAACAGCGGTAGATATGTACCGACGGCCCTGCTTGGGCGGACACCCGGCACTCGCTCGATGCATCATCTCGAAGATAAATTCCTCTTCACACGCGTCGTTGAGCACTCGCTCCTGCGATTGGGGACTGCGCGCAGGCTCCTACTGCAAGTAATGGCTAACTTCGTTGGGTCGCATCGTGCGGTTGCAAGTTGCAGTGCAGCCAGCGACTTGTAAAACGCCAAGCTGCTACACGGCAGGATCCGTCAAGGGGCATTGCAACAACTACGGGGACACTCCATTCACTCTCGTCTCAAACTTTGCCAAGCCGCCATCTGGGCCTACCCCGCACATGACGCGCGTTACGCACTCCGCTAGTCGTTCTTCTTGTCGGACTTGTCCGTCGTGGTTGGCTGCTCGGCCTTGTCCAGCTTGATCGGCTTGTCGTTCTCGTCGACGAGCTCCCAGATGTCGCTGGAGCGGCGCCGAGGCTTGGGCGCCGGGATAGGGTTGCGCGTGTTGTACATCACAAGCACGCCCGCCGCGACCATGGCCACCCCGCCAGCCAGCAGCCACGTCGCCACCGCCGACTTGCCTCGCTCCCGCTTGGCCTCGCGCTCCAGCAGCGCCGCCGTCGGCTGGATAGACAGCCGCATCACCCGCTTCCTTCTCTGTCCTCGCGGCGGTTCCTTCTCGCTCAGCTCCCAGGCCGCAACCACCGAGAAGTGCTCTATCATCCGATGCCACACCCAACAAGCAAGTCAGTCAACCAGCTCCAGCTCTCCAAGACGCACACACAAGCGCAACCGCAACTCGTCCGCCATCAGACCACGTACTCTCGGCGTCTAGCAGCAGCTGCACTTCGTAGCTCAGCGGCGTCTCCTCCCCCTCTTTCTCGAGCTTCCGCGTGCCCGTTCCTGTCTTGGTCGGCACGCCGCTGCTCGGGTCCTTCTTCGCGCGCAGCACCAGCTCCACGTAGTAGTCGGCCGCCTTGTGCGCCTCCTCCTGCTCGCTGAAGCCCGCGAGCGCGTAGCCCTGCGCGTACCCGTGGCGCTGGATGTCCCGGAAGGCGCGTCTGGCCAGGTCGATGAGCAGCGCGAACTGCGGGTCCTGCGCCTCGATCTCGTCCAGCCCCTGGCGCTGCCACTCGGCGGCGGCGGCGTCGTCCTGACTCTGCAGCTTGGCGTTCTCCTCGGCGCGCTCCTTGGCCAGCGCCTCGAACTCGGCGGCCGTCAGTTCGCGCGTGGCGCCGTCCGCCAGTGTCACGGTGACAGGCTGGTCCGCGTCCAGCTGCAGCTTGAGCTCCGCGGCGTGCACGGCGGCGACGCCCAGCAGCAGTAGCAGCAGGAGCAACAGGCGCGGCGGCATGACGGGCGATTGTGGCTACACCAGACGTACACCAACTTGACCATCACTCCTCCGCGTTGTGATTGGCCAAATATGCTTGAAGTAAATCAGCGTCGCGATCTTTCCGCCACTCAGTTGCAGTTGGGCATAGTGAAGCGCAGACACCATGGCCGAAGTGGAGACGCCGCGCGTGCGCCTCGTGGTGGTGGGCGCCTCGGGCGTGGGCGACGCGGCCTTCGACCCGTGTGCGTAGCCTGCAGCATCTCTCTCTCTCTCTGTAGGCTCCCTCTCGCTAACCCCTTCTGTGTAGACTGCCAGGCGCAATGCGGCGACGTGGTGCTGCGAACGGCCGCCAAGGCCAAGACGGCGGCGCCTGAGTGGACGCAGAACTTCACGTTCGGCGTCAAGAAGCCGCTGGGCGACGCCGTCAACTTCAAGGTCTTGGGGCTCAACGAGCGCGGGCGGGACGTGCTGCTGGGCAGCACGAAGCTGCGGATCGACACGCTGACGCCAGACACACAGGTAGACAGACACAAAGGAGGCTATATATAGAGAGGAAGAGTGAATGTACTGACGGATGCCTGTGTTGTGACTGTAGATGACGCACAAGTTGACGCTGCTGGACGCCGCAGGGAACGTGAGAGGACAATTCAGTTACGAGCGTTTCTCATTGCGGCGCTGACTAACGTGTTGTGTGTACAGAGCTGCGGGGAGCTGACGGTGGAGGCGACGTACGAGCCCAAGTTCATGGCCCCGCCGCGGAAAGAGGGCGGAGGGACGCCCAGCAAGAAGCCGGCGTCGCCCGAGAGGTTATCGACGCCAGCTTCCCCCAAGAGCAGCGCCGCTGCACCTGCTACGACGGAAGAGAAGCCTGCAGCAGAGAGTGGCAGTGTGGCCTCGCCTGTTGCACCAGCAGCAGAAACGGAGACGCAGGAGCCAACGAAGCCCCCGAATTTCTACGTGGTGACGATTCTGGAGGCGACAGGGCTGCTTGCCTGCGATGGCACAGGCATCGAGGCTACAAGCGACCCGTACGTGCGTGTTTCGTGCACGAAGAACCAGTCGCAGCGGACGAAAACGCAGCAGCAGACGCTTCACCCGTCGTGGCGACAGAGGTTTTACTTCTTGCTGGCGCCTGGAGAGAAGCAGCTACTGGAACTGACAGTCGAAGACAGCGATCTACTTACGAGCGACTTCATGGGACGGTGTGTTATTGATCTGGGTGAGTTCACGAAGCGCTTCCAAGGAGAAAAGCAGACCTTCTGGCTGGCGTTGGAGCAACAGCCGGAATCGAAGGAAAAGGACGTTCCAAGCGACTTGGGTCCACAGCGCAAAATGAACTACGGGAGCGGCAAGATCTGTCTCGCTATCGAAATGCAGTACATTGACCAGGATATCAGCAGCTTGGAGCAAGGTGAAATTGATAACGTTACAGAAGTCCCGAGCGGTCGCGGCTTGCGGCGTCCAGGAAGTTCTGACGCTGCCGATGATGAGGGTGGAAATGAAGGCAACCACGGTGATGACACAAATGAAGAAGCCAATGACGGTGGAGGCGATGCTGATATTGATGCAAAGAGGGAGGAAGCTGAAGCTCAGCGAAAACAACGGGAAGAAGAACGCCAAAAGATGTTGGCAGAGCTTTCAAATGTGCAATTTCTGTCAGGTGACTACCAGGTCCGCGTGCGGATCATTGAAGTACGCGACTTGCAGCCAATGGACGCCAATGGACTGTGCGATCCAGTTGTGTCGGTCGAGTGTCTTGGGCAACGTCAGCACACCGTGGTGAAGCAAAAACAACTTTCGTGTGTATTTGACGAGTATCTCTACTTCAACTTCAGGAAGTTAGACAAAGATACTGTCCAGCAAGGAAACATAAAAATATCGGTGTTCGACGCAGACGGACCTGGCTCGTCAGCGAACCGATCGGCTATGTCTCGAGCGTTCGATGACCTTGTTGGCTTCTTCTCTGTGGATATCCCGTATGTGTACTTCCAGCCAGACCATGAATTGAAGCGGAAATGGGTGGCTCTCGTCGGAAGCGGGACGACCAATAGCGACAGCATCCAAGGCTACGTCCTGTAAGCGTATTTATGCCTTTTCAGCGTGTTTGATGGAGTTGCCTATTATGTCTTACAATGCATGTTTGTAGGCTTTCTCTCGTTGTGCTCGGCCCTGACGACAAAATGAAGCTCTATGACCCTGCGGAAGACAAAGACCCAGATGAACACTTGGTGAAGACGAAGGCAGATATCAACTCGATGGTGCTCGTACCACCGCGTGTGACTCAAAAACTCAGTTTCCTGGTGATTACGATTTATCGAGCCGAAGACCTGCCTGATATGGACTACAGCATGATGATGCACGGAGGTGTCGACGGATATGTTCGAGCTTACTTCGCTGGCCAGGACGTGTTGGAAACCAAAAAGGTGACTGTGAAAGGAAGTGAAAACCTGACGGTGCCATTTAACCAGGAGCTGTGGTTCCCAGTCCTCTTGCCAACCATGAGCGACAATATCTTCATTTCAGTGTGGGATTGGGACATGACTACTGCCCATCAGCTCGTCGCGAACATTTTGCAACCGTTTTCATTCAAGCAGGTGCAACACTACCCTAACCAATTTAAGCATATTTGGACAAACTTGTACGGCCCCCCAGTGGGGTATGACACCGACTCAAATCCGCTGCGACTGATGCAGAACCACCCTGCGTGTGCCAGCACCTATCGTGGCCGTCTTTTGCTGTCGCTGCGCGTTGAAGATGGGTTACAGTCGGTGAATGACGAAGCGCACGTGAGAAATCTACTGAATACGTCCGTCTCGCCAAGGATGAAGCGATACACGTTGCGTGCCGCGCTGTTTTACGGAACAGAAATCCCTGTTTTCACGAGCAAAACGAACTGGAACCGAAATACGCGGATGTCGGTGAAGATTTCAGTTGGTCGCCATAGCGTGGAGAGCTCGCGAGCGGACAATGCGTCTGGAATTTGCCACTTCAACCAGTATATTGATGTCGTTGACGTGGAACTTCCTGCGGATCTCGACGAAGTCCCAGACGTTTTCTTGCATCTCATACGTCAGACAATGAACGAGACGCGTTGCATCTGCTTTGCTCGATTCAAAGCCCAGGACCTATTTTGCCAAGATCCAGAGACGCTCAAGACCATTAAGCCACCTCACTGGGTTGTGCTCAACGAAGATAAAGTGCTGGATGAACTTCAAGACCACGACTTTACGGGTAACATATTGATGAACCTGCGCCTTGAAGATGCTGATCGAAAAGGCTGCAAAGAGGAGGAAGTGGCACAACAGTGGCGACAGTACGCGAGCACGACAGTGCAGTACATGAAGTATATGCTTTTCGTTCATGTTTTCCAGGGTAAATGCTTGCCGGCTACCGACTATGACGGTCTGTTGGACCCGTACGTGAAGGTGGCTTGCGTCGGCTCTGAGGGTCAGGTCAGTACGCGTATGTCAACGCAAGACCCTTGCTTTTATGAAACGGTTGTCCTTGATGTTGAGCTACCTCAGAACGAGCGGTTCTTACCCAAGGTATCGCTACAGGTTTACGATTGGGATCGCTACGATGCGGACGACTACGTCGGTGGCCTGAAGTTCAGCTTAGTAGACTTTCCACAGATGTCATCGTCAGAGTATTCCAAGATCCGGGCCAGCGGTGAATACTCAGCACCTCGTCCGAAGTGGTATCCTATTTGCTACGAAAAGCCTGGAGATACCCAAGGCGAGTTGCTGTTGTCGTTCGAACTTATCAAGAAAGATACGCCAGGAGCCATAGTCGAGCCGCCTGAGTCGATTCGCCCACCTGCTGAAGAGGCTTTTATTGAAATTATGTGCTTGGGATGTCGCGGGCTACAACCAACGGGATTCATGCCGATCAACACACCATTCGCAAAGTTTGAGGTTGGAGAAATAACCAAGACGAACCAACCGAAGTTTACAAACCCATCGTCGAAACCAAGTAGCCGCAATCCGAACTTTTTGCAGCGAATTGTTGTCCCAGTGAAGATGCCGCTTGATTCACTTTTTGCGCCACGACTCAACGTCACAGTGTACGATCAGCTGCTTGGTGGGTTCTACAAACCGGTGATCGGTGTTTGCTCCGTGGACTTGAGCAAAAAGATGCCGCTTTCAAACGGTGAGCCGAATCCATTGTACATCGAGGAGGCTAATAGGAGCGTCACCCGCGGAAGTAACCCGTACGTCGACTATGGTACCGATCTGACGACATTCCCTGGAACAGTTCCATCTGATGTTCTGGCGAACCCGTCCCCGAGTGCGTTGGCAGAAAAATCCCAAAGCAAGGTGAACAAGATTGGCGTCATCGGAATGTGCTCGTCCGGTAGCTTTGGCAACTACGACGATGACGAAGATGAGCTACCACACTACATGCACCAGCGTGAGATCGTTAATGGTGAGTTGGAAGACACGCTGAAGTCTCCGTTCGAGACGTTTGCTTTATTCCGTGGTGCTATGTCGTCACACGACGGATGCAACTCAAGCGGTCAGTCCGCTGGTACTTACCGCTCGGTTGGAAAGTTCAAAGGTATCGTGCGCGTTCTCAAGTCACGCGACGAGCTACCTCTCTTCGACTTGGATCAGTTCCTCAACCCGCAGCCATATCTTGTTCGCGTGTATGTGCTGGATGCGCTCAACGTGCATCCGAAGGACGTAAACAACAGATGTGACCCTTACCTGCGTGTGAGTCTAGGAGACGGCCGACGTCGCGAGCAAATGTTTAACGACCGTGACAACTACCAATCGGAGACTTTGACGCCGAAATTTCACAAGATGTTTGAGTTCAAAGCGGATCTTCCGGGCGCATCGGAGCTGAAACTAGAAGTGCTGGACTATGACTTCTTTGCAATTCCAACGCTTCCGACCGGACTAAGCAAGGCCCTGAGTACTGCAGTTGGAACTACGGTGGACGGTGACGACTTCGTTGGTGCGACGCTCATCGATTTGGAAGACCGATGGTTTGACGCAAAGTGGCAGGAGCTTGGTTTGTCTTCGGAGAGGGCCGAGCGCCGCAAGCCGCTCGAGGTCCGCCCGCTGTTCGCACCGTCAAGCACACTTCCACAAGGAAGCCTTCGTCTCTGGGTGGATATCCTAACGGGAGCAGAGATGAACGTGGTAAAGCCCCTCGATATTTCCCTCCCGCCCCCACAGATGTTCGAAGTGCGCGTTATTGTCTACAAGGCAAAGAATGTTACGGCAGGGGATTTCACGGATCTGAGCGACCTGTTTGTGAAATGCTGGCTTCAGAACCGTGACGAAAAGTCCCAGAGCACTGATACCCACTGGCGAGCGAAACACGGCCGTGCGTCCTTTAACTGGCGCATGAAATTTGACGTGGAGTTGCCGCTGGATCCTGAAAAGGAGGCAGACCGCGGGTATCTTCACTTCCAAATGTGGGACCGTGACGTCGTCTACGATGACTGTCTTGCAGATGCAGTGGTGGATTTGACGTCGTTCCTGAAGGCGGCGTTCAAGACGAAGCAGACCGTCAATGTCTTCGCCAAACCAAAGCCCATTCGCATTCGCGGCACTGAAAGTATGCCGTATGAAGGGGCTTCGCGCCGCTCGGGCTACTCTGCAACGGAAGATGCAACTTCTGCAGCTCGTTTGAGATCTCCTCGTTCTGGTGAAGTTGTCATCTCGATATCCGAGGAAGAAGAAGGAAAGGGAAGTGACAGGAAACCTTTACTTTCTGGAGACAGTGCTGACATTGGTGACGATGAAGAAACCGAGACCGAGGATGTGGATCCTGACATGGAGAATGCTGAGTCGCTCGTCAAGTCCTTTATGCATCGTCTCGGAATGGGAGATGATCCGGAAGATGCCAGTTGGCTCACGATGACAACCCGTGATTCCCACGCAGGTGACCGTGTCCGTGCAGGCGAGCTCCTTGTGTCAGTGGAGATCCTGCCCAAGCACCTAGCGGAGGTGCGATCCGCTGGGTTGGGCCGTGGAGAGCCTAACAATTTCCCGTTCCTACCGGAACCTGCCGACCGTCTGCACCTCTCGGCCATGTGGAACCCGTGCTACGTGCTGGAGGCGATGATGGGGCCCAAGTACTACCGCGCCTTTGCTTCGTTCTTCCTCTGCACCGTGTTCGTGATGCTGGTGCTGTTCGCCGGACCGCTCATCAATGTGCTCTTGACGCTCTTTGAGCTGGTGCCCAACCCGTTCGGCCTCATTTTCTTCTTCTTGGCGCTGGGATTGTTGATGGCCACTCTTGTTTACCTACTCTACCGCTGTCGCCGAGCAGTTATCCGCGCAACGGGAGGAGACGACATCAAGTCGTCCACGAGGAGCAAGAGTAGGCGCAAGACTCGCCGGGCTCTGCGCTAAACCAGCAGCGTGCTGCGACATGTACCTGGTTTATATTGTAGTTTCATTGTCGAACGCAGAGAAGGAGTCCGAAGAACATGGTATGATAGTGCCTACTAGCAGAAATCTGTGCAGACATGCATCCAAATCAATGCTCATCCAAGTTCTCATTCTGTTTATCGCCGCAGCTGTTGCCATCGTCCTCGCTTGTCATGCACTCAGACGGAAAGAGCTCATGCTCGCAAAAAAAGTATTGCCTATCGATAAAATAATAGTATCCACAGCCATGATATGGCTGAGATGCAAGAAACGGATCCTTCTAGTGGACTAAAGTCGCGAGTAGTCTCTAATCAGGACCCGAACACAGCGCTGACTTGCTCGATTCGTTGGAACTGGTAGCCACCGCGCCCATCAAACTGCGGCAAAGCAAACTGTTAGCACGGAGAGCACCCTTCGATTGTTGAAATGGACCAGAACTCACCTCAAGGACAAATTCGTGGTATTTCCATAGCGACTTGCGGTGCGACACGGTGAACAGCGTAATGTCCTGCTCGTGGCAGTAGCTGTACATGGCCCCTTCGACGTCAACGCTAACAGCTGAGGTGCACTCGTCCAGGATGGCGAACTGCGGTTGGTGGTAGAACAAGCGTGCCATCGCCAATCGCTGCTTCTCCCCGCCCGACAACACGTCCGTCCAGTCCCGCACAACGTCCCAGCCACCTTCACGCTGAACGAGGTGTCCAAGCTGCACCTTTTCGAGGAAGAACATCAAGTCGTCGTCCGTTTTGCGCAGATCCGCCAGCGAGTGCGGGTAGATCACTTGATCTCGGAGACTCCCCAGGGTCAGATACGGGCGCTGTGGGATGTAGAACAGTCCGTTCCGCTGCGGCTTGGTCAGCTTCCCCCCACAGAGAGGCCACAGCCCCCCTAGTGTCCGAAACAACGAGCTCTTCCCGCAGCCGTTGGGACCCACGACCACAACGTTCATGCCACTTGTCACCTTGAGGTCGAGCGACGGCACCAACACGTCTCCGTTTGGCGTCACCAGGGGCACGTCTTCGAACTGAATGACGTGGTCACGATAGTGCGCTTGTCCATACTTGAGTTTGGCATCGTGACCCTCTTCGTGGAGCAAAAAGCGCTCGAAGTGACCACGATCCAGATCCGTTAGCGCATCCATCATATCCGTGACTCGAGTGGTGAAGCTGGCGAGTCGAGTAAGCTCCCGACCCGACAGCACCAGGCGTCCCGTGGCCTCCGCGAGGTTGATCATCATCTTGCCCGATCGGAAGTAGTCTTCCATGCGCTCGGCGTACGTCAACGCAGCAAGGCGGGCGTTGGAAATGTCCATGAACGGCTTGGACACGACGTAGTAGCCCACGACAATCGCCAGATACTTGGCCACGACGGAGTCGAACGCACTCACGGCAATTCGGAACTGCTGCCCCGCCCGGATCCGATCGATTAGTCGATGGAAGGACCCATCCAAAATGCTTTTCTCTCGAGCGTTGCCATTGTAGAAGGCGATCTCCTCGCTGTGAGTGATCAGCCTCGCGTTCAAGAAGCGGAAGGCGCCTTCCGCTTGCTGTTCGGCAATGGTGAAGCGCCCCATCGGTTGGCGTAACCACGTCAAGAAGACTCCAGACGTCACCAAGTAGCTCAGCATGATCGCGGGGGCTTGGACGCCCACGGACGACGTCAATCTGGCCGCGTAGATCGCGATGTCCAGCAGCGGCTTGGCCAGATTTACGTACAGCTCCGTGACCGAGTTGCTGAAGCGTTCGACGTCCACCGTCAGCACTTGGTCCGCGTCCGGGACGCGGTTGTCGTTGAGGTTCGCCAGCTTGTAGTAGACGAAGCCCGCGAGGTACTGCGCGTACAGGTGCTTGGTCAGGCGCGTCCGGAACCTCAGCCTCAACTCGGACCGACTGTACTTGAGGAGGCAGTTGACACACGCCATGGGCAGCATGATGGCCAGGAAGCGGCGCAAGTGGCGCACCAAGCCCCGCTGCGAGCGGGAGACGATGGCGCGCTCGATGGACGTGAACAGGTGCAGCACCGCCACGTCCAGGGACGTTTTCGCCGCCAGCAGGACAGCGACCAGGGCGGCAAAACCCACCTCGGCCGTGAACGGACCTGGCACGATCACGCGGAAGAGCCGAAGGAAGCGGCGAACGAAATCCGCGTTCACCGCCGCCTTGGGCTCAGCCTTTCGCGGCCGCGTTGACGGGTCTTTGGCGGCTGTTTGACGTCCGTTCTCGCGGATCGCAAGAACTGTCGCCACCAACGCACCAACGCTGGTGGCGACACTTACCTTGGACAGGACGGACATCGTCTGGAGGTCGCGATTTCAATTGTGAGCTGACACGAAGACGGCGGTGGCTACGAGGCTTTCATCGTCGTGTGGCTTGGCAGGTGAGGGACGGCAACCATGCTCACGGCCTCGTCGGGGACCTCCTGGACGACAGTTCTCTCTCCTCCCGCGGATGACCGAGTTTTCCTCTTTAGCCTTTACGGTGACGTCAAAGGCACACGACGCCTTCATGCGTGGGTCGTTCAATCGAGCGCTCGAGGCGGAGGAGCACTGAGCGGGGTCAAGTCGAGTCGCTAACTGAAGAAAAATGCCCTCGAAACGACGCGCGCCCGCCCAGGAAGCAGATCACCCACCACTTCAAGCAGACGGCAAGCTCTTTGGTCTGTTTGTTTGCATTCTGGCCGAGGATTTTCGTCTCTCATCCTGCTCAAGGACGTCGAGTTTTGGTCGTCGTGGGGTCAAATGAAGGGCGAGCCCGGGCGACGTCTAGCGGCGTGTCCGTCCTCTCCAGACAACGGCAAAGTGTCTGCTGCGCGTCACTCGCTGACCCGCGACGACGCCGAATCCAACGAGTCCAGCGCAACGCGAAAGGTTGCGATGCCAGGAAGCTCCACGGTCTCGGACCAGGCGGTGACAAAGGACGACACGGTGCCACGCAGTCATCGCGCGGTGGACGCTCTGCGCCAAGCGCCAGTCGTGGAGATGCACCGCAGCTCGAGTGGCCGAAACCTGCGGCTCAAACATCTTTCGGTAGCCGACGGAGCGCTCTTGTCAGCGCCAAACGCACTGACACCTCGAGCACCTTCCGGGAGGAGGCCGGGGAGCAGACAACGGCTGCACAGCGCCGATTGCAGCAACAACAACAACAACAATGACATTATTTTACAGCGCAGTAGCAGCTTCTCCATCTCAGCTCACGTCCTGAAAGACCTCGAGCGAGTGAGGTCGTCCACGGACCCGGAAGGACTCGCAGAACTGTGTGAGAAACCGGAGCAACAACAGCAAGAAGACAGCAGCGACGAGAGCGACGACATCCACTGGGACACACAGGACGACAGTTCCCACAACAATGCACAAGTTCACAGTCCAGAGGTGCCACTTGGGGCTCAAGCTGAAGACAAAGTGGTGTCAAGCTTTGGTCTGTGGGGCAAAGCCGCCAAGAACAAACGATTGCCAGATGCGATCATTTTTTCAGCATCCACTGCAGACGAGGCCAAACCAACACATAGTCGCTCGTCTTCAGCATCATTTTTCAGTAGAGTTGAGTCGCTGGAGGTTAAAGGGAGCTCCAGCTCCAGATACCCGGACAATACTCCGACGGCTAGTGAAATGGTCTCGCAGCTTCATGTCACCCATCCACACCTCGCAGCTCTATCAACGTTGGATATTCCTAAGTCGATGTCGCTTACGCGGTCGACGTCGCCTCGCATCGGCCGTCCCGGGTTTTCCTCCTTGCCGGACACTTCGCTTCGACGTGCAGCAACAAACAACCAGCAAGTGGAAGCGGAAACACAAGCAAAAACAGACGCCAGCTTAAGTATCGAAGTCAGCAACCCGATCACGCAGTGGAAACGCGGTGAACTCATTGGCGAAGGAACTTTCGGAAAGGTACGTGGCACATTGAAGCTCAATGCGGCCGGATAAAAATTCTTAGGCGAATGGATTTTACTTTCTTCGCGGTAGGTCTACAAAGGCCTGAACATCGCCACGGGTGAGCTCTTCGCACTGAAAGAGATCGAGATTCACTCAAGCCCTAACGCCGACCAGGTCACTCAGATGCAAAAGCTTGGCGAGGAGATTGCGCTCATGAATAATCTCAGCCACAAGCACATTGTTCGGTCTGTTGGGCATGATTTGAGACCCTCGCTTGTGTAGAAATGGCGCGGCTCTAATGGACTTGTATTGGTGCGTCGTTAGCTACAAGGGAAGCCACCGATACGCGAACCACTTTTACATTTTCATGGAGTACGTTCCTGGTGGGTCAATTGCCAGGTGCGTGCAGAGTTTTCTCCATCTCCTCCTTTGTCGGACGGCCAATTTACATGTTAATTGATTTTTTTCTCGCTGCGTAGCATGCTGAAACAGTTTGAAGCCTTTAGTGAAGACCTCATCCGGATTTTCACGCGACAAATCGTGCAGGGCGTTGTCTATCTGCACGAAATGGGCATTATCCATCGTGATATCAAAGGTTTGAGCGAAAAAGCACATGCAAACTTGGACGCAACACGGTGTTTCTTATGCTTAAGCTTCTGCCACATTTGCAGGTGCAAACGTGCTGGTGAACGAGCAAGGCGTGTCGAAGCTGGCGGATTTCGGGTGTTCCAAGCAGATTCCACAAATGCTGACCACAAGTTTGGAAGAATCCCTGCGCTCGATTCGAGGCTCCATCCCATGGATGGCACCCGAAGTGGTGAAGCAGACTGGGCACGGGTACAAGGCGGACATTTGGAGTATCGGAGCAACCGTCATCGAGATGGCCACAGCTAAACACCCATGGCCACACTGCCATAACGGGTTAGTAGCCATGTACACCATCGCGATGGCGACGGCTCCACCTCCACTACCGGAACACTTGTCACCTGAAGCAAGGTCGTTTCTTCGACGCTGTTTCTGCATCGATCCGGAAGGTAACAAACACAGTTTTTGTGTGTGGAAAGAGCCTATCCGGATATCGTCTTCACCTAACTAACTTTTTATTTTACTTGTTGACAGAGCGAGCGACGGCTTTAGAGCTCTCTGAACACACTTTCTTGGCTGAAAGGAGGCAAGTGTAACAGGTCGGATAGCGGCAAGTGATGCTCATCCACCCGAACACAGTAGAAATAAAGTACAAACCCCGCGGCGATAAATTATCAGTGGTCATGCCAAATAGTGGAAATGACCACCCTTCGACCGAAGATCACGCGAGCACCCTACTACCACCGATTGCCCAGACCTCTCATCGCCTCAGTAGCCTTCACTATTGATTTTTCCTCTGCTCCAATGCAGGTTGTCGCCCTTTATTACCTGTGTACTATGCTGCTCGTTGCCTTCTCGTCCATGTGCCACGCGTGGAACGTCCGCATCTTCAGTGGTGGGAAACCTACGGATCCGTCCAAGAAGTTTTCCTTCAGCACGGCGCAGCGGTGCTACTCGCTGTCCAGCTGCTGGGACAGCAAGAGCCGAGCGGCAGAGTGGTCGGGGATTCCTTCGGACGCGAGGATTACGTTTTACGCCGGATGGGAATGCCAGAGCAGGCACGCGGTGGGCGATGCTGGATCATCGGGATATCTCGACTTTGTGACTGTGCACTTGTCGGGCGACGTGTCGTCCTTCATAGTGTGGTAATCCGGAATGTACGCGACGGCGGGGATTGCTGACCTGTGCTATGAAAACGCCTCTATCTTGACAGCCAACCAAACGAACCTGCTAGCTGCTCGTCTGCCGGCAGTGAACGCAAGCAGTGATGGAGAAGATGTGCTAGATATCGGAGATTTCGAGTGAGTACCTTTTGCCATTTTGCCATCCCTCCCTACCTGCCTTCGAAATGATCATTAAATGATCATTAGCAAATTTTTGCTTTTGCTTCGAGCTGCTTATCACTTTGTTATTGCCGCAATGCTTGTCCGGCGTGTTTACCTGGCAATTGATCACCAACGGAGAGGTTGATATCGTTTATGCTACAAGATACCAAGCATCGACAAGGTCTATCTGAAACTTGTAAAACAAATTTGCTGTTAACTGTCTTTCAGTCACTATAAGCTGAGCCTATCTAGTTCTTGTTCACTTGCCCCGTCAACTTCACAAACGTTTCGTAGTATTTGTAGTTTGGACTGGTGGCGAGTGCGGCACTATCCAGGTTCAGCATTTCCTCGACGTACTTGTTCGGCCTCTTCGCCGAGGCCCAAATCTTCACTTTTGCCTCCAGCTCTGCCGTGGATCCTCCGAGCTCGACCTTGACCTCCTTACCACTGTTCTTGAGCTGGAAATTCTGGTCATCAACCATCGTCGCGTAACGCACGTACGTGTGGTAGGCTTCGTTGTTCTTGAGTTTAGCTTGAGGAATGTCATCCAACTTGGAGATTCTCCACACGCGCTCCGTTGGTATTCCCGCTGCCAGCCACTTTTCCAGCTGACGCCCCTCCATGGCGTTTGCAAATTTCTTGTACAAGGGATAGTTTTCACTCCCCCGCAAAGAATTTCTGGATCTGCGGTCCAGGTTCAGCATTTTTTTGACGTACCAGTCAGGTCTGTCCAACGAGAGCCACATACCCACCTTTGCCTCCATCTCCGCTGGGGTGCCGCTATAGTCGATTGCCACATCTTTATCGTAGTATCTCTGCTTGTAGATATTTTCGTCCTGCATCGTAGCATAACGCAGGTATGTCTTGAAGCCGTCGTTCTCTTTCAGTTGGGCTGTAGGAACATCGTCCAAACGGTATTTTGCCCATACGTCTTTTGAAAGAACTCCTTTGGTGAGCCAAAGATCCAGCTTACGCCCTTCGAGGGCTTGCAAGAAATGCTCGTAGTACGCGTAGTTCGGTGCAGACTTGAGAGCTGCCCCCGAGAGCTCGTCCAGCCCCAACGTTTTCTTCACGTAGTCGTCGGACTTCCCAGTCTCGAGCCAAATGGTCGTTTTCATCCACTTCGTGAGCGCTGGGACCATTCGTTCCTCCTTGTAAACAGACTTGGCGACGCGTAGCGATCTCGCGCCTTTCACATCGAACGAGTTGGTCGAAATTACCCTGGACGGACTGGATTTCGTGGCGAGAGTACCCGAACTAGCTAGGAGGGCGACCACGACCAGGACGTGGCATAGCCGCATAGCTGACCGCAGAAAAGAGCTTGAAGGTACGTGAGATCTCGCAAGCAAATTGCAAACTGGTGGTGGCTACTTTAAGATGGCGCCAGTTGATCACTATCACTATCACTCGATAACAACGAAGGCTTTGAAAACTGGCTTACTCGCTTCAAACGATTTGATAATTGCGACATTGACGGAGTGGGCGAAAGCTATGGGTACATGTATGTGGTGCTGTTGGGTAGGTCATCGCGTGTGTTTGCGGAGTACGAGCCAAGTGCAGGTCAAAGGAAGGCAGTGTTGAAAATTGGATACTTGTAGAACTTGATGCATGAGGCAAAAATATATATATAAATATTAATATCGGGACGTCTTGATTACTGGCACGAAGAGGAATTTCCATAATTCAGTGCAAATCACTGAGATTTGTCAAAATGATTTGACCCCGACCTCAGTACTTCTTCGATAGTACTACTATTTCCAGCTCGTGCAAAGTATTACCAGCTCAATATCAGCGGCAGCCCCACGACCAAATAATGCCACACGCAGCACCTAGCATTCAATGTACACCACCACGATTTGAATAGCATTGTGAACGCTGTTCAACCTACGAAGCTGAAGGAACAAATTGGCATTGAACCTCGGGGACTGCGTTTTGTTTGAGTAACTAAATCTGACTTCATTTTGCACAGCATCCTGCTCTTGCAGCCAACAGAGAGTGTATAATGTAAACGTGTTACCTGTCTATTATGTCTAGGTGATCATGAGCCTGCTGATCACACCACAAATATTCCAATCCATACTACAGCCGGCAGTACATCTCATTCACCCTGTATTTGATGAGAATATGTTGGTTCAGACAGTTAAATACGCTGTAGACGCACCAGTAAGAATACTGGTGGGGTTACAATTTTGACGAAGCGTGACTGACGGCACGTCAGTAGTAGTAATAGTTCAGCACTAAAGACAGAGGGTTTTTTTCTTAGCTTTATTCTACAAGGAGAATAGGTTTAACCGTTTCTAATGCGCTGATAGGGTTTCTTAGGCGCGACCTCTCGACCAGCTGAGAGCTCGAG
>JAGDFM010000459.1:0-29958 GCA_019155715.1 Phytophthora pseudosyringae
AGAGGTTGTCTCGTTGAAACCACCGGCTGTCGCTTCTAAGGAGACGAGAGCATTTAAAACTACTTTCTGAAGTGGTGGCGCTTTCTCTCGTCCTAAGGTGGTCGAGAGGTTGTGTCGTCAAAGTCGTTGCATTGCATTAGAAACGGTTAGCCCTATTCTCCTTGTTAAATAAAGCTAAGAAAAAAAACTGCCGGTGTAATGTGCTGGTTATTACTACTAACGGCAACCACGCCGTTTTCTACCAATCTCTACCAGTCCTGAAACAGAGCTTCTACTTGATACAGTTGCGCAAGTTCGAGCTGAACCCCAGCCAAGCGAGGACGATATTATCTTTTCACAATCGAAACTCAATACACTGTTTGCTGTGCGACGGGTTTTACGCCACTCTTTTCTCGCTTTTATACCCACACGATTCTCACGCTTGCTCGCTCGCTTAGAGCTGCACCTGGCCGCTGAACACCGCCTTCTCCGCGTTCTTGCTGATGTACACGGGGCGCTCGCCCTTCGCCACCTCCCAGCTCGTCGTGTTCACGCTGTAGAAGCTCAGCTGCTTCTCGCGGACGCCGATGGTCACGGTCGCGCTGGCGCCGGCCTCCAGCTCCACGTTCGCGAAGCCGACCAGAGCTGACGCAGCGAACTGTACGTCCGGGTACGCCGTCGCGGCATCTGCCGGCGGACCGAGGTACACCTGCGGCACCTCCACGCCCTTCACGCTGCCAGTGTTCGCCACCGTGAACGACACGCTGAAGACGGCGTCAGCGTCGTCCGGGCTGCACGACACCTCGTAATTCAGACCGTCGTTGCTCTGCTGCTGCGCCGAGCTCGACGCCGCGAAGTTCGGGTTGCTGTACTCGAATGACGTGTAGCTGAGACCGTAACCGAACGGGAACAGCACGCTCGTGTTCGTGTGCGTGTACCAGCGGTAGCCGTTGTTCAAGCCCTCGCTGAACGTGGCGTTGCCGCTCTCCGTGGCCACGCGCTCCGGGTAGTCCGGATTGCGGGTCATCGTCGAGTCCAGGCTCGCCGGGTACGTCACGGGCAGGCGGCCTTGCGGCACGTTGTTGCCCAGCAGTAGGTCCGCCGTGGCCCAGCCGCCCTCCTGGTTCGGGTATAGCATCTCCAGCACCGCGGCCACATCGTCCAGCCACGGCATCAGCACGGGCTCGGCATTGTTCAGCACTACCACGGTGTTCGGATTGGCGGCAGCCACCTTCGCCACCAGCTCGTCCAGGCCGTCGTCCAAAGTCAGACCCGTCTCGGCGGGACTGTTGGCGAACGCGAATACGATGGGCGTGTCGACCTCCTTGGCGACGTCGACGGCGATCTGGATGTTGGCAGCACGCTGGGCGGGGGTCACCCAGGTTAAGCGCACAGACGTTGGCTCGTCGATCAGGCCGACAATGTACGCCTCCAGGTCGTGCCAGCCCTCCTCCAGGTACACGTAAGATTTGATGTTGTCCCAGTTGTCGCGAGTGGCGATCGAGTTACTCCAGGGCTTCACACCGCCGTCACCGTATAGACGGTAGCCTGCACCGACCTCCGTGTCGTTAATGCTGAAAGTGCCGATCGCAAAGATAGCGCCGTAGTCCGGGTTGGTGTGGTTCTCCCAGTTCGGGATGGCACGCGCGAACGAGAACGTGTAGTACCCGTCCGTCTCCGCGTACACTTGTCCTTGCCACGTGTACGACGCGTTTTTCGGCAGGGCAGACGTGCCCGTGAAGTACACGATTTCGTCATCCGCGCTGCCGCCCAGGGTGTCGTTGCGGCTCAGACCCGGGTTGCCCTGCAGGTTGCGCAGGTGGGTGGACGGGACGATTGAGCCCTCCTGGTCCACGCCAACGGCGTTCGCGACGTCCTGGCCCAAACGAGATTTCAGAGCCTCTAGCGTCGACACCTGGCGCTCCGGGATGCCGTACGCACGCTCCGCGAAGTTCGTGCCGTGCGTGTACTGCACGCCGTTGGGGCCGATCACGGCGATGGATGAGTCCGACTTGATGGGCAGCGTGTCGTTGTCATTCTTCAGCAGGACGCCCGACTTGACGGCGATGTCGTAAGAGATCTTGGCGTGATCCTCCACCACGTCCGACGGCAGCGGCGACGAGCCCTCGGTGGTCGTGCCCAGCAGACCGAACTCGTCGTACTTGGCGAGGATGTGGCCCACGGCGCGGTTCAGGTACGACTCGCTCAGGTTCTGCGAGACGTAGATGTAGTCGTAGAGCGCATCGTAGTACGATCCCGTCGGCATCTCCAGGTCCATGCCGGCGATCAGACTCTCGGCGGTCGAGTGCGTGGCGCCCCAGTCGCTCATGACGATGGCAGAGCTGTTGTAGTCGTCGCGCATGGTGTCGAAGAGCGGCTCGTACTGGCAGGCCGGGATGCCGTTGATCTGTGCGTACGAGCACATGAGCGTGGCGGCGTTGCCCTCCTGCAGTAGCGTTCCAGGGGCAACCCAGTACAATTCCTGCAGCGTCTGCAAGTCCACGACGCTGTTGGTATCACCAGCGCTTGCACCGGTGGACGACGGACCGATCTGCTTAGCGTTGGCCATGGAGCCCTGGTCCTGCAGACCCTTGACGCCCTGGATGCCGAGACGGGCGTTCAGGTACGGGTCCTCGCTGTACGACTGCCAGTAGTTGCCCTCGACGGGGTCGCGCAGGATGTTCACACGCGGCGACAGGGCCACCGCCATGTTGAACAGCTTGGCCTCCTTGCCCGTGATCACGCCGTGCTGGTACGCCGCGCTGAGCGACCAAGTGGCGGCCACGTTCAGCTGCGTGGGCGAGCCCGTGGAGTTCTGCACGATGTTGATGCCGGCCTCGCCATCGGTGAGTCGGATGGCTGGGATGGCCTGCGACGTGATGGGGACGCTGTAGCCGGCCTGCTGCTGGTCACCGTCCGAGTCGATGGCGCCGTGGACGAGGCTCACCTTCTCCTCGGCCGTGAGGGCCTCGACGATGGCGTCGACCTTGTCGTTGCCCGTGCGCCAGGAGACGGTGGCGAGCGGGTCGCCGCCGCTGACGAGCTGTGTGCAGAGGGCGGATAAGGCGATGCCCCACGCGACGGAGACCATGGCACCCAAAGCAAACACTCTCAAGTGTGTGACGTGTGCAGTCGGAAGCAGGTTTGCGAATGAGCTGGGATGGTGGCGCAGCTTTGAAGTGTTCAAGGTTAGGATTCATTTAGTTCTAGCTAACGACAGGGGGGGGGGGGCAGCTTGCTGTTGGCAAATCCTTGCTGCAGTGGTTGGACGTCGCCCTCGGCACGAGTTGCAGTTGCCGTCATCGCGATCTTGATTTATTTGACACGCAGTTCACTTCAAGTTGAAGTGTAACGGCTGATAACGTGACGACCCGACTAGCGAGACACGACGTGACCCGTCTTCAGGACACGTACACGCGCTTGACCGTCGAGCAGTCAAATTGGCTCGACTTGGAGCATGCAACAGCAACCACGCATCAAGCCATCTGTTCCCCCGCGCAGCACCATGATGCGTCCAAAATGGAACCGGATCGCAGTTTTTCCAGCAGTGGCCACGACGTCCCTGAAGACTGCTGCAGTCGGATCGACTGCATTTTCACGCGACCTCTGCTGCTATTACGGGCACTGCCACAATACGAACCAGGGTAAAGGGGCTAGCGCGTGCAGCTTGCGGCTCGAGCAAACGTGAGGCGCCAGCCGACACTTGATTCAGACACGCAGCGGCGGGGAAACCGCGCAAATCGCGACTCGAACTTCAAGTTCCGGTGCCCACGGGATCCGCTCGTCGGCGCGGGAAGCGCTTCAGGTCCCCGTTCCTGATGGGCCGGCGCGATTCCGCACCGCCACAGCCCTGCTGCTAGCTGTTGACACTTGTACTGCGCAGCTCAGCGGCGAAAGTAGCTGCGCCGAAGCAGCGTGCGTCCTGTACGAAACTTCAGCCGAGAGCTGCACCATGGCCGCCGCCAAGCAGCCTACTTCTCGTGCGTCGGCATCGGACACTTTGGCCAGCTCGACCCTCCTTCTGAGGTCATCCCCATCGAAGGGATCGCGAAGCAAGCCATCGGGCGACTGTAAAATCATGAAACCTAGGCATTTCGACAGTACACGCTGTACTGTCCTCGGCTGCGCTTCAAGCTGTGTGGTTGCAGTAGAGCGAGCCCCCAGTCATCATCATGGCAGAAAATATTATGTACTCCTGGCTTCTTGCGCGCGATTCAATGAGGAGTGGGGTCACTTAAGCTGTACCGAGCGCTCGTTCCCTTCCAGGGGCCAATTGTCGTACCGCCCCGCTGTGGCCTATGCACTAACGTTTTGTCTTCATTCACCAATTTGGAGTCAAGTCCCCACAACAGCTATCTCTGTAGCTAGCGCTGCTCACAATGAGACCGCTCGCGTACACCCTCGTCCTCGGGTCGCTCTTGGTTGCGTCGACGTGCGCCACTGACCTGCCCACGGTCACCGTCAAGAATGGGTCCTACTACGGTGTCTACCAATCCACCTACGGCCAGGACCTCTTCCTCGGAATGCCCTACGCGCAGCCTCCCGTCGGAGACCTTCGTTTCCGCAACCCGGAGCCGCTGAACACGACGTGGACAGACTCCAAGAACGCGACGGAGTACTCTCCAGAGTGCTACGGCTACGGCAGCGACCAGTGGGTCTTGGGCAACGTGATTTCGGAGGACTGCTTGACCATCAATATTGTGCGTCCGAGCGGCATCTCGGAAGGCGCGAAGCTTCCTGTGGGCTTGTGGATCCACGGCGGCGGCTTCACGGAGGGCGGTTCGCGCGACCCTCGCTACAACCAGTCGTACATGATCAAGGAGGCCACCGATGCTGGCATGCCTTTCATTGGTGTGAGCGTGAACTACCGTCTGCAGGCGTTCGGTTTCCTGTGGGGCACTGCAGTCAAGGAGGCCGGCGTGTCGAACCTCGGTCTGAAAGACCAGCACCTGGCCCTCCACTGGGTGCAGGAGAACATTGCCGCTTTCGGCGGTGACCCCGACAAGGTCACGATCTGGGGCGAGAGTGCCGGTGGCATGAGCGTTGGCTACCAGCTTCTTGCATACGGCGGCCGCGACGACGGTTTGTACCGCGCTGCCATCATGGAGTCGGGCGCCCCTGCCAAGTTGCCATCGACGTATATGAACACGACGGAGTGGGACGTGTACTACAACAACATTACCGCGGCCGCCAACTGCAGCTCCGCTGCGGACACGCTGGACTGCCTGCGTCAGGTCCCGGTCGAGACGCTTTCGTCGATCTTCAACAGCTCGGTGGCGTCCTCCGCCTCGTACCGCCCGATCGTTGACGGCGATTTCCTCACGGACGTGGGCCCGGCGCTTCTTACCGAGGGCAAGTTCGTACACGTACCCATCCTTCACGGCGTGAACAATGACGAAGGCTCGGCCTTTGGCGCTGGCGGCGCAACGGTGAACACCACGGGGGAGTTCGTGTCGTTCCTGATCGACTCCATGGGCGAGACCGAGGAGACGGCGACGGTCCTCACGGAAGTGTACCCGGACATCCCCGCTATCGGCATCCCCGGCACTCTGCACGGCCGCCCCGCGGCTGACTCTGGCTATGGCACGATGTACAAGCGCGCTGCCGCATACGGCGGTGACGTGATCATGCACGCCCCGCGTCGCTACCTGTCGGAGATCTGGGCTGCTAACGACCTGCCGAGCTACAGCTACGTGTTCGACGTCCTGACGGCCGGAAACAGCGAGTACATTGGCGCGACGCACTTCACGGAGGTCGCGTTTGTCTTCTACAACCTGCTCGGCGACGGCTACAACAACTCGGTGGCCACGGACCCGTTCCTCGACAAGCCGGAGAGCTACAAGCAGCTTGCTCGTCTGATGACGCGCATGTGGGCGAGCTTCATCGTGCACGAGAACCCGAACGAGAACGGCGCGACGGCGCTGGAGTGGCCCGAGTACACGTCCGACAACGCGCAGAACATCGTGTTCGACGCCAACGTGACGGAGCTCGCTTACATCGCGCCGGACACGTACCGCGCCGAGGGCATCGCGTACCTGACGAGCCTGTATAATGCCACGGTCTGAGCTAGGTGTCTGTGTTTGCAGTATGGCAGTGTGGCGGCCATGACAAGCAACAATGAAAGTGTTTAGCGTTGCGACTTCGTGCGTGGGAGAACTTGCTTTGCTGCTGTACACAGCACACATCGTCCGTCGCACACATCCAGGTGGTGTTTTCGAGACGAGATGAGGCGTGCTTGCCTGGCGGATTCGTAGACGCCGTACGTAGGACCCATTCTTGACGGTGATTGTGAGTAGGTCATCGCCGGAAACCGTCGCTAGCAGGAGCGCGCCAACCACAAGTGAAATGCTGCAGAGGGCTCATTGTGGAAAAGATGCGTAGAACTGGAGGGTGTAAACTGAAGTGCTCTTATGCCAGACGCGTCTGCGAAGCTTGGAGAGAATGGAAGAGTGAGTTCGCTTTGACCTGCCGAAAGCCTTTTTATTATGAGTGTTAGACTTGAAGAGCGACTCGAGACCATGGGCCAGCTGATCTTGACCACCAAAGCGCCTCTGTTCGTGTCTGGTTGACCAGGAGCACTCTGTTCGCGTCAGGCCGACTGAATCTGCACGCTCGCAGGGATGAATTCTTTATCAAACTTGTTGGATGTATTTACATTGGAGCTGTACTCGCAGCGAGGCCAGCGATCTACACTATAGATTCTACAGGGCTTGAATTACTCTGATCCTTCGAGTCGAGGCGTTGCACCGGCAAAGTTGCAACACAAAAGAATGGTTGGCGTCAGCTTTGTTGGAATCTCGTCGTTCGATTCAATCTCTTGCGTTGGCAGCTCTCGAAACCGGAGCTGCTATAGCCGAACTACTTTAGTGTTTGGGACGGGAGGCGCGATGCTACAGTAACTAGCCTTACGACCCCAGTCGCGCAAACTTTGTTCTCTGGGCTGGCACACTGCCGATCCCATTCCGAGCGGCACAACAACATGAACGAGGTGCCTATCCACCTGCTGGTTCCCACGTCGCGCCAATCGCGAGGTCACTCCTCAATCCACCGGAGCTCGTCAGCCTACGCTTTCGATGCGATCGATTCATCCTGCACACGCTGCCGCAACGCTTCTGCTAGCGACAGCTTCCGGCGCAGACTTGCCCACGGTCACCGTCAAGAATGGATCCTACTACGGTGTCTACCAATCCACGTACGGCCAGGACCTCTTCCTCGGGATGCCCTACGCGCAGCCTCCCGTCGGAGACCTTCGTTTCCGCACCCCGCAATCACTAAACACGACGTGGTCTGAGGCGAAGAACGCGACGGAGTACTCTCCAGAGTGCTACGGCTACGGCAGTGACCAGTGGGTGCTGGGCAACGTGATCTCGGAGGACTGCTTGACGATCAACGTGGTTCGTCCGAGCGGAATATCCGACGACATGAAGCTTCCTGTGGGCTTCTGGATCCACGGCGGAGCATACCAGCAAGGTGGCAACCGTGACCCTCGCTACAACTTCTCGTACGTTCTCCAAGAAGCTGTGGAGGCCGGCAAGCCTTTCATCGGCGTGAGCATCAACTACCGTCTGCATGGCTTTGGATTCTTGTGGGGCACTTCCGTCGAAGAAGCTGGTGCTGGTAACCTCGGACTCAAGGACCAGCGGTTGGCTCTGCATTGGGTCAATGAAAACATCGACGCGTTCGGTGGCGATCCGAACAAGGTCACCATTTGGGGAGAAAGCGCTGGAGCCGGGAGCGTGGGCCACCAGCTCGTTGCGTTCGGCGGACGTGACGACGGACTCTTCCGGGGTGGCATTATGCAGTCGGGCGCCTCCATCAATGGCCCCTCCAAGTACACGAACGCCTCTGCATTTGATGTCTACTACAACAACATCACAGCGGCCACGAACTGCAGCTCGACCAAAGACACTTTGGAGTGTCTTCGCCATGTCCCGGTTACCCAGCTGTCGGGCATCTTCAACTCCTCCGTGACGTCGTCCGCTCCGTTCTACCCCGTCGTGGATGGCGACTTCATCGAGAAGGCTGGCCCTACACTAATGAACGAGGGCAAGTTCGTGCACGTTCCGATCCTCCACGGCACCAACCACGACGAAGGAACTGCGTTCGGAGCGACGGGTATCGACACAACGGAAGAGTTCGTGGCCTACGTCGAGAGCATTGCCGAGAGCGCTGAAGATGCTGCTGCACTTGCGGATCTGTACCCGGATATTCCTGAAATTGGCATCCCGGGTACTCTCCACGGGCGTCCAGGCAACGATACGCCTTACGGGGCCATGTACAAGCGAGTGGCTGCGTACGCTGGCGACAAGTCGATGCATGCTCCTCGCCGCTTTACCTCGCAGACGTGGGCAGCCAACAATGTCACCAGCTACAGCTACGTCTTCAACGTGCTGGTTAACGGGTTCTCGCCATACATTGGCGCCACGCACTTCCAAGAGGTTGCGTTCGTGTTCTACAACCTCGAAGGCAACGGATACACCAACGCGGTCTCGGCGGACCCGTTCCTGAACGAGCCGGAGACTTTCACGCAGCTCGCGCGTATGATGAGTAGCATGTGGACGAGCTTCATCGTGGACCAGGCGCCCAACAGCAACAATGCGACCGACGTCGAGTGGCCCAAGTACACGCTCGACGACCCGAAGAACATCGTGTTCGACGTGAATGCGTCCAACGTTGCCTACATTGAGTCGGACACCTACCGCGCCGAGGGTATCGCCTACATCACCAGCGGCTACAGCAAACTGAACTAGACAAAACTACACCCTTACACTAGCGTCCATCTTGATTAAGGGATACGACAAAGCAGTGCACTCGGACGTGCACTTCCAGGCACGGCCATCGCTGTCTCCGCCAGTCATCGTTACCGCTTCAACTGGGGCCTTTCCTGCTTCAACCACAAAGCAAATCGTGATCGACAAACGGGGTCGATTAAACTGCTGTGGACGGAGCAAAACCTTGCCCGAAGCGCACTCTCACGCGACTGCAACAGCTGCAACGTCACCTCGCCCTGATACTAGATATAGTATCAGGGCGAGGTGACGTTGCAGCACGCGAAATGAGCATTCGGAACTGCTGCTCCTGGTGCTGTCGCTGCCTCATGCATCAAAGAGCTTGCCACCAGCTAATTCCTCGGACACATCCGAAGGGAGCGAGCTCAAGTTGCAGTTGTCAGCGGCTCGTTTTTGCCTTAGCCACCAATCCTGAGCTGCTCGCAATTGACTCACCGCCTCACTCCCCGTCTTCCTCGCGATCGCAGTAGTCGCAGTCCTGCTCCATTGCTCCATTTGCCAGCATGCGCTCTCTTCTGTACCCGATCGCGGCTGCTGCGCTGCTGGCCTCTCCGATCGCCGCCTCGGATGCACCGACAGTCACCGTCCGGAATGGGTCCTACCACGGCGTCTACCAAGAGACCTACGACCAGGACCTCTTCCTCGGAATGCCCTACGCGCAGCCTCCCGTGAGCAGCCTTCGCTTCCGGAACCCGGAGCCGCTGAACACGACTTGGACCGACGTGAAGAATGCGACCGAGTACTCCCCGATGTGCTACGGCTACGGCAGCGACACGTGGGTGCTGGGCAACATCGTCTCGGAGGACTGCTTGACGATCAACGTGGTTCGTCCGAGCAACGTCTCCGAAGGCGACACCCTGCCTGTCGGTGTTTGGGTTCACGGAGGAGGACTCACCCAGGGCAGTGCTCGTGACCCTCGCTACAACCTGTCGTACATCATGGACGAGGCGGTGGCGGCCGGTAAGCCGTTCATCGGCGTCAGCTTCAACTACCGTCTGCAGGCCTTCGGATTCATGTCGGGGACTGCCGTGCACAAGGCCGGCGTGGCGAACCTCGCGCTGAAGGACCAGCGTCTGGCCTTGCACTGGGTGCAGGACAACATCGCGGCTTTCGGCGGCGACGCCAGCAAGGTCACGGTTTGGGGTGAGAGCGCCGGCGCTCGCAGTATCGGCTACCAGCTGATTGCCTACGACGGTCGAGACGACGGCCTCTTCCGTAGCGCTGTGATGGAGTCTGGCGCCTCCGCTTACTGGCCCAAGAGCTTCAAGAACGCCTCCGCCTGGGATGTCTACTACGACAGCATCACCGCCGCCGCGAACTGCAGCTCTGCCGAGGACACGCTCGAGTGCCTGCGCCACGTCCCGATTGACACGCTGTCGGCCGTTTTCAACAGCTCCGCCGCTACGTCGGCAATGTACGCGCCGTCAGTCGATGGCGACTTGCTGACGGACGTGGGCCCGAAGCTCATCGCCGAGGGCAAGTTCGTGCACGTTCCGATCCTGCACGGCGCCAACTTTGACGAGGGCACTGCTTTCGGCAAGACCGGCATTGACACGACCGAGGAGTTCTACGAGTACCTGGTTGGAACCATGGGCTACAGCGACGACGAAGCCGAGGTGCTGCTGAAGATGTACCCCGACATCCCGCAGATCGGTATCCCCGCCACGCTTCACGGCCGCCCGGGCAATGACACCTCGTACGGATACATGTACAAGCGGGTGGAGGCGTATGCCGGCGACAACAACCAGCACGGCCCTCGACGCTTTATGTCCCAGATGTGGGCGCGCGATGACGTGCCGGTGTACAGCTACCGGTTCAACGTGCTGGTGAACGGCATCTCGCAGTACCTGGGCTCGACGCACTTCCAAGAAGTCGCGTTCGTGTTCTACAACCTGGCTGGCAACGGGTACAACTCGTCGGTGGCGGTGGACCCGTTCCTGAACAGACCCGACAGCTTCAAGCAGCTCGCGCGTGTGATGACCCGCATGTGGGCGAGCTTCATCGTGGACCAGACGCCCAACAACAGCGGCGTGACGGACGTCGAGTGGCCGCAGTACTCGTTGGACGACCCGCAGAACATCGTGTTCGACGCCAACGAGACGGACGTGGCCTACATTGAGCCGGACCTGTTCCGCGCCGAGGCGATCGCGTACATCCACAGTCTGTACAACGCCACCAGCTAGGCGCAAGCAGCTCGTAGAGGCCAATATCAAGAACACATAATTAGGGGGCAACATGTACTTCGAAGTACGAATTTTCGCTGGGCACGTTGCTGCTTTGGCACAGCAATTGGAATTAGCACCGCGGCGAGGCAATGGTGTGCAAAGGTTGGCATGGATGTAAGCAATCCGCGCGGAAACAAGGCTGCAAAAGCGCCGTCACGCCGGCAGGCTGCCGTAGAGGCTCTACATGTAAAATAATACTGAATCGCGTTACAGAGTCCGCGATCCCATCGCACGATTGAGCCACAATTACAGTTGACTTGGGGTTTGAGTCAAGGACACATCTTGCTTGCTTGAGCTGTGGCTCACCATCCTGTGACTCACGAACCACAGGGCTTTCAACCCTAAGCTGAGCGTAGCCATGTGCTGCCATGTGAAACGACCTGCTTGCTGTACAATGCCATCACAAGCTCGCGCCGCCCTTCAGCGACCAAGATCGGACGGCGGTACCAACCAACCACGACTCGATCGTGAGGACGTGAGGGCGCGTTTTCAATAGAGCGCCATGCATCGTCTGAAGCGGGCTACTGTACAAGACGGAAGCTATACAGTTCGTTTAACGGGGCTGACAAGCTATGTAAGCTGAGGCCAAGTACACAAGTCTCCGGTCGAGTCCTGCTCAGTTTGGTGCGATTAACGCAAACACTACATATCCCGATACATTGATTTCCTGCCGACAAGCTTTTGAAAAGGGATTGATCTCTAGGAACTGAGTGCCTTACTATACCTATAACTGTACGAAAGACCAGACTCTGGCTGGCCACAGCTTCCCTTCCCGAACGAGAGCACTCTCTTCTACCAAGACCGCAGGGCTCTTCTACGGGGACCGGCGACTGGTAACCAGTCTGGTTGGTACATGTAAATCCTGGCCGACCCTGCTGTCCGCAACAGGTGCCGCGCCAATTTTCGGATTGGTCTCCGCTCCCCGGCAAGGTGGTGGCAAATTTTGTCAGCGTCGTGAACATGCCAATGGCACGAACGACTCCGCAAGCGAGAGTTCCTGTAAGTCACCTGCGAGCTTGCCGTCGTTGTCCAGGTGGCTCTCGAAAAGCTGACAACGACACGTACGCTACCAGTATTAGTGACGGGGAGCGCGAAAAGGGCAGCGCCGGCACATGCCGTTCGGCAGACTCGACAGCAGTCGAGGGACTATGGCGACCATCGTCCAGCATGTGGCGCGACGGCAGGTACTTGCACGGTGATAGGCTTGGACAGACGACGTAGCGCCTGTTGTCGCGTTGCAGAGTGCTTGGGGATCTGCTCGCGCAGTGTTGCAGAGCGGGCATCCAGCTAGCCCGCTTTCTTCCGCCGTCGTGTCATTCGCCAAACGGCCGCAGCGCTCGCCCCACTCGGTCCGGGCCCGTCACTAGCTTATTGCGCTAGTATACCACCGCTACGCAGCTTCACCTGCTAGCTAAGTCAGCGCGCGTCAAGCTTGACAAGCACCCGTCCAATCCATTCAGACGAACGGCGTCTGACTACTTCAGGAACTTGACCAGCGCGACCGCTCTCCGAGCTTGCTTGCGGCCATGAAGTTCCCGCTGCCCAAGAACCTCTTCCCGCCGCTGGAGCTCTCGGAGAACCAGGAGCAGAACTACGAGCAGCTCGCCAACGCGCTCATCAAGGCCACGCTCGCCGAGTATGACCAGTTCGTCATGCACGACCGCAAGCGCGTGGACGCCGCGCGCTGGAAGTCCGTGCGCACGCGCGACGGCGTCTCCATCTACCGCGAGCGCGCCGCGGACGGAGTACGCCAGCCAGCCCCGGCCAACCTCGCGCTGTACCAGAGCGCCATCTCCACTGCCAGCAGCCGGCCAAGCCAGAACGCGCGCCGGTCGGGCCCCGTGACCTCCGACCTCTCGGACGGCAGGAACCACACCATCTCGCTCAACAGCGGACGCGGCTTCGTACCCCCGTCGCCCCGGAAGAACGGGGACATGGACCCCACGGAAGACAGCCGCGACACGACCGGCAACGACAGCTACAGCAGCGGCGGCTTGCTGTCGGAGCCGCGCATCACGACGGGGGCCTACTCCAACATAGACGACGACAACACCTCGGGTCTGCCTAGACTGCTCGCAGTCGGCAACCTGCGTGGATCCCTCGACGATGTCATGTACGGCGTCGCGTCGCCAAACGCGTCGTCCGTTCGCCTGCGCAGCTCGTACCTCGGCGAGCACATCGCTGACTGCGCCGTGCTGCGCGAGATCAAGCACCCGTCGCCTGCCGACCCGTTCCGCTTCCTGGGTATCAAGTGGTTCGTGCGCGCCAAGCACCGCGGCGCCGCGCGCATCGTGCTACCGCGTGACTTTGTTGTCCTCGAGTTCTCCGGTGTCATGATGCGCCCCGACAACTCGCGCGTGGGCTTCCACCTCATGCACTCGGTCGAGATCCCCACGTGCCGAGAACTGCACGAGCACCGCATCCTGCGTGCCAAGGTGTCGAGCTGCTACATCTTCGAGGAGACGCGCAACAACCGCGTGCAGGTATTCATGACGGCTTCCGTCGACCCGAGTGGACACGTGATCAACCGCATGGCCGTGCGCTCGGCGGCTTCAGCGCTGAGCAACTGCTGGAAGTCCGTCTCCTGCGCACACAACAAGAAGCTCGCGTTCTGCCTGCAGAATGAACGTCCGTCGGTCATGAGCACCAGCGGCCCCACATCGTCTCGAGGAGGTCATGCGCTTGGCGCCAGCGTTATTAGGTCGACTCGGGGCGGACTCTCAGCGCTGACACCGGTGAACGAGTCGAGTGTGCGCGAATCAACCGCGATGGAGCCTGTGTCCCAGCGCAGCAACTACAGCTCCACGGTCCACCGCCGCCAGTGCGGTGTCTGCCGCGGCAAGCTTGGCGTGCTGTCCAAGACGATTTCGTGCCAACTGTGCTGCGAGCAGATCTGCACCCGCTGCCGCATCGTGCGCAAGCTCAGCAGCGACACGCTCAACTCGCAGGTCACGCAGTCGTCCATCAACTTCTGCAAGAAGTGCGTCGCCAGCGTTAGCGATGAGAGCGCGCTGGAGATCGCTCGCCAGGAGCTGTGGGTTCGTGCCCGCGGCCGCACGCGCGCGTCGTCGGCCATCTCCCAAACCAACTCGAGACACAGTTTCTCGTCGGAAAGGAACACGTACGCTACCGTGGTGCTGGGTCGGGGCAGCGAGATGAACAGCCGAGGAAGCGCTGGCACAAGCAGCCTTGGCTTCAGCCGTGGACCCAGCAGCTTCAGCCAGAGTCGCGGTCCTCCCCAGGAGGAATCCGCGCTCGGATACTCGGTGGGTCCCCGTCCGTCCACGTCGACGCAGTCGTCAACGCCGATCCAGTGCCCAAGCTCAGGTGACCGGTTGTCCAAGAACTTCTCGCTCAACACGTACAACATGAGCGCCGGGCCGCTGTCCAGCACTACGCTGACGAACGATGCTCTCTCACTTGCTGACCTTGGCAGAGATAGCAACATCAACAACTCAGCTGCAGCCGCCGCTGAGCAGGGCAAAGCCGAAGGAGAGGAGCCTGTAGTGCTGGACCACCGCATGACCATGACCATCCGCAGTCTGCGGCACCTGGACTACGTCTTGTCGGTGGGTGAGCAAGACCTTGTGGACGAGCTCGAGAACGAAGACATCGACTCGGAAGACTACGGCGAGTTTGAGTGCGACGATGAAGGCGAGGAGCGCTCCAGTTTCGCTTCGTCGGTGGCTGTGTTGGACGACGACTACGAGGCGTGCGAGACGCCCACGAACGAGGTCGCGCCGTCTCGGCATGAGTCCCCTATCGTCGAAGGCGAAGAGGAAGAAGAAGTACGTGATGAGGACGAAAACACCGAGAAGGAGCCGCAGAAAGAGACTGAACAGGTTCACGAACGGGACTCGAAGGAGAAACCTGTCGAGCTTTCAGACAAGGAGGACCAGCAACCCGTTGAGGACAGCCAAACAACCGAGCAGGCTCAGGAAGAGGACAAGGAAACGGAGCAGCCCGCGGAAACAAAGGCGGAGAACCCCGTGGTGTCGACGCATGGCGACCAGCAAGCTGTAGCCGTGGCTGAAGAGGTGGAGGTGGTGGAGGCTGCCCCCATCGCCGAGGTGCACGCCATGATGCTGTCCCAGTACGAGATGCAGAAGGCCAAGCCCGAGCCTGCTGCTGAGCACGCTGTCGAGGAACCGAAGCAGCGTCTGACCCGCGCGCACACGACGGTCCCGTCCTCTGGCGGCGACTCGAACTATCAGCACCAGCTCCTCCAGCAGATGCAGGATCTGCACAACGTCGCGGAGTCGACGTACCAGGTGGCGAGAGCCAACACGGAGGCGGCCTTCAAGGAGCGCGACAGCGGCCGCATGTCGAAGGTGTCTCCCACCAGCGCGAGCGGCAACCTCCACGGCGTGCGGGCATTCTCTCAGCCCTTCGCTTTCAACGTGGTGGGCCTGCGCTCGACGCGCGCCATGACCGTCGGCATTGGCAAGTAGGCGAGGAAGACCCTTGTGAACTGGGATATTTATCGTGGAGCTGGAGGATGCAAGCAGTGCCGAGACCATAGTGGATGAGCATTCCGAATAAAATATGTGTTAGCTTTGCTTCATGAATGCGTGCGGTGGGAGACTGAAGCAGGTGGCGAAAGTATTGGAGCGCGGCACAGCAGCGATGACGGCGGAGCACCTACAAGCTGTAAACGCTGCGGCATAGGCGTGGCGGAACAAATGTGGCAGGCAGCTAGGGCTGGTCGTGTGGCTAATGCTGCACGCGCCCACGAGAACGCAGACAAACCTTATTCCGCCTCCTGCGGGTCAGTAGCGAACGGCCCAACAAGGCTGCAGCGACTGCAGCTGCCGGGTATCTGCCGCCTATTGCCGTGCAACTCTGTGCAAGAGCGCGAAGGTGCTCGTGTGGATGCATGCGAGCGAGTGGAGTCCGTCCACCTCGACGTTGAAGTCGGACAAGTAAGTCATCTGGGGCTGCCAGATCCTGTCGAGCTCGTGCATTTCCTTTGGTCTGCTTGGTAGTTCGCTTTGAAAACCCCGCGCTGATTGCCAGGCGCCCGTCGAGGTGGACACACACGTCCACCGACATGCCACAGCTTCGGTTCTGAACTCCCGCCGAAAGCTTGTGGACAAAGTCTCGCTTAGCGCCGGGCAGTGGCACCGCACCGCGGGAAAGCGCTATGCTGCCGAGAATCCACTTTCGCGTCGCCTCGTGAAGGCATCGGCACTTGATAAATGTACTTCGCAGCCAGCCGTTCCTGCTCGCAACAGTTGAACGCTCTCTCGAGAGACGTGTGGCCAAATCGCGCCCACGGTCTCTCGAAAGCCACGAAAAGCTCTTGAGCCGCGACGCTCTTGTGCCTGCTGGCGCCGCTTTCTCCGTGTTCATTTCGCAGTGGCAGAGGTGCCACATGGCGCAGCGGCCATCTTGGCGCCGGTGGTGGTGGAGGGTTGACCAGCCTTGCGCTCGCTGTCTTCGCAACGACGAGTCCTATGCCCCACGTGGGCGGAGCGAACTCGAATCCGCCAGCCCTGCACTCAAACAGCTTGTTCGAGTGAGTACATGTGCCGCACCGAACGTCCGCGGTTGCAGCCAGCGCCGCTAGGTAGGACGTTTGCTTCATTACCCAACATTCTCGCTAGCACTGAAGTCGACGCTCAGCCCGCGAGGACAGTTAAGCAGGATGAAGTTCCCGACGTCTCGTGCGCCGTTCGGCGACTACCCCGCGCTGTCCGAAGCGCAAGCCGAACATATCGATAGGGTTGTCCTGCAAACGCTATCAGAGACGCTAGCGGAGTACGAAGCCCAACAGCGGAAGCCGCAGCGATTGCTGCCGCGGGCGCAGTACAAGGTCGTCAAGAAAGTCGAGAACCTCATCTGCTACCGCCAGCGGTCTGGAGCTGCGCCGGAAGCAGTCATACCGCGTCCAGCACGCACCAACTCGTCGTCCCCAGCGTCATCGGCTGCGTCGGCATCCTATACGCACGCAGCTCGCAAAGGCGACGACGAGTCTAGCTGGCGCACACCACAGCTGGTGACCGTCGGCACGATGGCTGGCACACTTGAAGACGTGATGTACGGACTGCTCGCTACGGACGCGACGTCTACCTTCATCCGGGCCTCGTACACCAACGAGGAGCTGCTGGATTCCGAGCTGCTTCACTGCATCCAGTCCCCGACGGCCGCCAAGCCGTTCCAGTTCCGCGGTGTCAAGTGGCACGTGCTGGAGCTGACCAAGATCACATCGAAACGCGACTTTGTGTTTGTGGAGGCGTCAGGGGTTGTCGACCGCCCGAACGGCGAGCGTGTAGGCTACCACATCATGCACTCGGTGGACCTCCCAGGCCTCGGCGAGCTGCCAGAGAAGTACCAGCTGCTGCGGGCGCGCGTCGTGTCCTGCCATCTCTTCCGCCAGCTCGCGAACAATACGGTTGACGTGTACATGAAAGGCCTCGTGGACCCAAGCGGCCACATGCCTGGCGCCGTTGCCATCGCATCAACAGCCAGCGCGCTGATGAAGCTCGGCCAAGCTGTGGAGTGCTCGCACAGCAAGAAGCTCGAGTATTTGCTGGAGCAAGAGCAGCTCAAGCGCGCGGGGTCGTTGAACAGAACGAGCGGTTCCAGCCACGGCAGCAGCGGCTCCGCCAAGCCATCGACATCCAACAGGTCCTCGAAGCCTTGCGCCGTGTGCGCGACCACCTTGCACCTGTTCCGCAGCGTCGCTCACTGTGAGCTCTGCTCCGAAGCTGTTTGCTCGCGGTGCCGAGTCACCCGGCGACTGAGCTACCGCGTCGCGCGGCCGAAGGAGCTGAAGCAGCAGAACACCATCTTCTGCACGGCGTGTGTCGCGAGAGCCTCCGCTTACAGCGCCGCCGACGTTGCTCGCTCCGAATTGGTGGCACAGTCCTCGTTCAAGAAGAAAGCGTCGAGCGGTATGAACAACTTGGTCTCTTGCCAGCTTCGACGATTCCTGACCGGCTCGATTGTCTCCAGCAACAACACAGCGCTGTCCTCGTCGAACTACTCGCGTCTCGAGACGCCTGTGGAGGAGGACGAAGAGGAGGAGCTGTCCTCTCGACGGAGAAGTCTGAGCTTCGACGGCGCGAGCGTACAGGTCCGGAGGCGGTCGGTGACTCACCCGCACGTGTCGAGCGACAAGACCGAGAAGCGGGGCGAGATGGACTTGACGTCCAGCCTCAGCGTGGTGAGCTCCAGCAGCGACTACTTGGACGAGGACTTTTACGAGAGCGAGGAGAGTCGAAGGAAGACCCAACCGCCCAGCGTATTCTCAGACTTGCCCGAGGGCGAGCCCGTGGACCCGCTCGCGTGCTCGATGCCGCCCCAGCCCAGCGCTTCGGCGCCGATCAGCCAGCTGCGACGCCAGCGCGAGCTCATGCGGCGCATGGAGGAGCTGCGGCAGACCGCCGAGAGCGTGTACCAGCTCACGCGGCGGAACACGCAGTCGATGCGGTGCGGCGGCGGGCCGTTGCAGGCGCAGTCGATGTGCGTCACGACGGCCGAGTTGGGCATCGACCTGGACTGAGCGCTCCCCCATACTATCTGAGCGTTAATAAGGTAGACCATCAATTCTGAAAGCTACTTTGCCGAGGCGTCGTGAGAATATCCATCGGCCATGGTCTCATGCCGCCAGCCAGCGTGAACGCAGCGTGATGGCCTTGGCCCCGACGTCGCAGCTCACGTCAGGCCGACTCCGAGGTCCGCCCTTGAGCAGCGGCGCGCTCTCACCATCCCTTCCGGCGTCTTTCGCGGCTGGGCGGAGCGTCCCACTCGTGGCATTCTCTATCCACGTTGCACACAGACAGCAATCAGCAAGACGTTGCACAGCGCGACCCAGTCCAGCGCGACGGCCATGGAGGTCTCTGTCGCGGCATGTAGCTGGGGCGTACGAGCACTCAATGCTGCTGCTACACGGGCTGCTGGCGACGAGAGATCCACAGGCCCTTGCGCAGTAATAGCTCGTCGCCGTCACATCTTCCTCAGGCGAACTTCAAGTGTACATGCTCAGTTTCAGCTGTTCGAGAGAGCGGATTTCACCGACACCCAGTAACTTCCCTCTCTCGCAATTGACTTCATTCTTTATACAATTTGTTACCATACGTTTTACTAGATATTTGGAATATATTGACCATTCTGCACGAACAAGTTATAGAATACTGCTACCGCTAGTAAACCAAAAGACACTTCGTCCTGTTGACGCCCACTTTTGAATCCGCCGCCTTCCGCGCAAGTCGCCGCTACCAGCTTCGTCCGCCGTAGCCACTCGCGAAAGCCGATGAAGAAGTTCCCGCTGCCGCGCGAGGCCTTCCTGCCCGTGTCGCTCTCGCTCGAGGAGCAGGAGGCGCTGGAGGCGCTGGCGGGGCGGCAGCTGGCGCTGGCCGAGCGCCAGCTGGACCAGCACGTGCAGCGGGACCACTCGGCGGTGGACACGCGCCGCTGGAAGCCGCTCAAGACGCGTGAGCGCATCGCCGTCTTCCGCGAGCGCTCGAGCGCCGCCTTCCACCGCCAGTGCCACCGCCGCAGCCAGCTTCAGAGCGAGAGCGACGAGGACTGGCCGCTGCCGCAGCTGCTGGCGGTCGGCACGCTGGACGGGACGCTGGAGGACGTCGTGTACGGCATCCACACACCTACCGCCGCCCACGTGATGGCCAAGGCCATCATCTCGGACGATGAGGTGGTGGACGCGCAGGTCCTGCAGGAGCTCCAAGGAGCCACCGTCGCGCACCCGTTCCGGTTCCTGGGCTTGAAGTGGCTGGTCAAGGCCCACCCGGCCGCCATGGGCGCCGTCGTGCTGCCCCGGGACGTCGTGTACGTCGAGCACACGGGCATCAAGCGCCGCGCGGACGGCTCCAAGCTCGGGCACTTGCTCATCCACTCGGTGGACCTGCCGCAGTGTCCCGAGCTCAGGAGGGAGCTGGGGATCGTGCGAGCGAGAGTGTCCTCCTGCGTGCTGCTGCGGCAGCGAGAGAACGACCCGCGCCGGGTGGACGTGTTCATGACGGGGCGCGTGGCGGCGCAGGGCCGAGTGCTGGACAGCTTGGCGCTGCTGTCGACGGCCAACGGGCTCACGTACTTCTGGAAGGCCGGCGTCTGCGCGCAGCGGAGGAAGCTCGCGTGGCGGCTACAGCACAAGCGGAAGCTGCCGCCTGCTGGCGCGTCGGTCTCGCCAGCGCTGTGTCCGCTGTGCTTGAAGGGGCTGGACCACGCCTTCCGCTCGCCCACGCGCTGCGAGATGTGCGGCGTGCGCATGTGCTCGCGCTGTAGCGTGACCCAGAAGCTGCTCTTTCCTGGCGCTTTTGGGAGCAAGGAGACCCACCTGGTCACGGTGGAGCTCTGCGCGCCTTGCATCTCGCGCACGACCGAGGAGGATGCGGTGGCCATCGCCCGGCAGGAGATACGCGCTGGCCAGTACGGCGCTCTGACGTCGCCCAGAGGCGCCACACAGCGCAACCGCGCGTTCAATGTGGTGCAACCTCGCCGTCGAGTTGACTTGGCCGCTTCGGCGGGCCCACCGGTGACCAAGAACCAGCTTCCTAGTCAGCCGAGGGCGGACTTTGCGGCTTCTGTTGGCCCAACACGCAGGAGAGACGACGAGCTGCCGATGAGCCCGTGACAAGGCAGTCGCTGCACGCATTGGATAGCTTGCTTAAGGACCCCAAGGGCCTCGCTGAGCCGCGAGAGGAGGATCATTGGGACAATCTGACTGGCAGTGAAGGCGAACCAAATTACCCCTTGACGTCAAAGCAAAAAAAAACCATGACGCTCAACGACCTCCAGAACCCCAAGAGTGACGCGAGTGTCGATGGTGAACATACGGCGCTAGCTAGTGGCATGCCGCTCTGGAGGAGAATGTCAGCCTTGCAGGTGATGGCTGAATCGACCTACCTCTCCACCAAGAAGACGACAGAAACGTCGCTGCATCTAATAAGCCACCGCGGCTGCTCTCCGACGTTGTCGAAGTCGTGTGTCCTGCCGTGACACCAAGAACACAACCGCCTTGCAAGTCGTGTGACTACTACTATCTATCCCAGCCGAAATGGAATGGAACCAAGTCTTTTGCCCTGTTCATAGCGATGGCCAGCCCCATTGATGCACGTTAGCTACGCGAACCACCGCCACTTGAAATCAGAAACGGCACATTGGGCACCACGCCCTTCGAGGGAGCAGTGAACGTTAGAGAGAAGAGAAGGCTCAACTGGTAAGAAATAATCAATCGGTCCCAGCAATCCGATTCGAGTCAACTGACAGAGATCCCACCCACCGTTCCGCATGAAGTCCTTAGCTTTGAGCCCGATGTGCACCAACTCCATGGCCACACCAACTCCATGGCCACATCGCCCTTTACTCTTGGTTGTTCGACGAGTTGGGGTCCTGGGAAGGTGCCTCCAGAATGAAGAGAGACTGCGGGTGGTTAGCTGGAATAGCTGGCCCTAATTCACCGGCACCTTCATCTCCGATGTTGGACTCCGTTGTGACGCGAACCAACGCTGCGCTGGCTGCCAGCTTCTTGAAGAACGCAGTCAACGGCTCGACAAGAGGGCGAGAACCAATTTGAGACGAAGCCCCGGAGCTGTCACTCTCACCGGTCCAAGAAGCCCAGGGACTAGCGCTGGGTGCGGGCAACGGGAGCACTGCCAACATCACGAGCACCAACTGGAACTTCTCGAAGGAAATGACTTCGGTGTGAGCGCTGCCGGAGATCCAGTTGACTGCCTCCAGGAGAAAATGCAGCGCTGGAAGACCAGCCCCTGGTGCTAGCAGGTTAAAATCACTAGCGAGCATCGCTAACCCGCGGAAGGTGAGCATCGCCAATCGACGTGGAGCTGTGGCTGCTGCTTTCGGGGTCGACAGAATCGGCGCGCCACCTTCGGCATCCGCATGGAGCTCGCGTCGAGAGTAGTGACGATGCAACAATTGCACGGGTGCACGATTAGCCGCTAGTAGCTGGCGCGCAGCCACTGCAGTAGGTTCTTGCGAGCCCGTCAGCTGCAGGTCGAGCTCTTTACAGCGACGAATCTTCGATAGAAGCCTGGCTCCAAGACGCAGTGAAAGCGGCGCGAGGTAGCGCAGCATGAACCATTCCTCATCGTCGTCAATCTCGGGGTCTTCTCCACCTGCTTGCTGCATCGATTGTTCTGCCTGTGCGACCACCCGTTCCCGAACAATGATCATCGCTGCTGTAAAGCCGCTCAGACTCAAGTGCGAGTCCCTTCCAGCAGCGAGCGGTGCGGCTTGCCGGTGAGCCATCCTCGAAGCGTGGGTCGGGGATCCTCCTTGGGCCATGGCGCGTTCGGCTTGAGAAAATATAAGGTCCGTCACATGAAGTTTGAGCGGCGGAATGTTAGCAGCAGCTCCTGCACCACTTGGAGATGATACCAAGGAAGGTGACGGTGCTGCTACTCCGCCTGGAATCACGCTCATATCTCGCAGCACGACGCGGAATTGACTTTTGCTCATCCCGCGTTGATGCACCGGGTCCACCAGGGCCACGTAGTAGTGGAACAGACAATTGCTCAAGCGCTTCTCTGTGGTGAGAACTTGCAGGTCACGCACACCGCGCAGCTTCAGATACGTGCTCAGGAACATATCGAGCGCAGGCTCGTTGGAACAAATTTCTTCCAGCCGAGCTTCGGCTCCTCCTTCCTCTTCGCTTTCTTCGTCGCCATTGGGACCTCCATCGTTGTCTTCGTCATTCTCGTTCAAGGCCTCACCCAGACTTGATTGTCTCTTGCCTCTCCCGTTCACAACGGTTGCTGTGGTCTTGGTGGCCTGGCGGTTGTGCGTCGTCACCTTCATCATCAGCGACTGCTTCTTTCGTCGTACGAAGGATGAGCGAGGAAGCAACTGAGCCAAGCGAGCCTGCTCCTCGCGCTTGGCAATATCCTCCCGACGCTGACGCACGTAGAGTCTTGCCTGTAACAGCGTCTGCTCATGAGCCTCAATTTGTCTTCGTTTCTCGCGCGCGATAGCAGCAGCCAGCGCAGAGCGAGATTTGTCGAGGCCTTCCCACACCCGCGACGCTTCTTGGGATGTGCGGGCCCCAGCAGCACTTGCAAGCTCTCGAACTGCATCGGGCTCTTCCCACTGCGATTGGCCGGTTCGTGTGTTCTTGTAGTAGATAGCTCGCGACACTGGATCCTGCACTGCCGTCCATTCCGTTTCGCGGCCAGTAACCACGCACACTGTTTGCTTCTTCTTCTTCACCCACACGTACTCCTCATTGCCATCGTCTGTTTCTCCGGATGCCTCCGAGTACTGGTCGTATTGTTGACTGCTGATCGTCGAGCTTTGTGCTTGCTGAAACTGGAGAGAAGCCTCGAGTCCGGGTGGAACCTCCCATTGACATTTTCCCGTGAGGTTGTTGTAGTAGAAGGCTTGCCCGCTGTCATTATCCCAACACTGAACCCAGTCGCTGCTGCCACCTTCAGTTGTCACGTCACCGTAGTTGTTATCTCCAATGTCTGCTGCATTTGCAGGTGCTAGCCACGATGTACCCGCACTTGCGGCAAGTTCCATCTCCGCTTGGACGAGCAGTGCTTCACAGTCTGGGTGTTTATTGGAAATAGCTAAATCCTTTGGACTCATGCCTTTCGCATTGTTCGTCAGTGGATCGGCACCGTAGCGTAGCAGCACAGCCAGAGCACCGGTGCTTCCATTGCACGCAGCTGCGTGGATAGCACGATCACCACGCTGGTCTTCGAGCTCTAACATCCACGACCGGGACTGGTTGTTCCAAGCACACAGGAATTCGACGCACGACGCACGATTGCGAGCACAGGCGACAAACAGGGGCGAGCGACCAAGTTTATCGCCTTGAAGCAGGTCGTCGCCAAAAGCTAGCAGCGCCTCAAGGCTCTCGGGTGTGGCCGCCAAGTGTGACGGCTTAAAGCCCTTCGCGTTGCGGCCATGAGGGTCAGCGCCAGCATCCAACAGTAGTTGCAAGCATTTGTGCCAGCCAAAGAAGCAGCAAACGTGCACTGGCGTGTCCATCTGCCGATCTGGCGTGTTCAGCCATACTCGACGCACACGCGCTAAAAGAGCGCAACACTCCAGTCGGTCGGCTGCACAGGCGTAGAACAACGGCGTCCGCTGCTTCTTGTCTAGATGACAGGTCTGTTTCTTCTTGCCTTGGTCTTCATGCTGTTGTTCTCCCTCGGCGTCAGCCTTTTGCAGGAGAAGCTCGAGGCAGGCCACGTGGCCGCTGTACGCAGCACAGTGCATCGGTGGCATCTCTCGACTTTTGCTGCACTGTGCGCACACTTGAGGCTGCTGCTGAGTTGAAGCTTCCTCCTTTTCCGGTGTGGTGAACAGTGTAGGCGGTCGAAACGTCGATGCAGCAGTCGCAACTTCCGCACTGCGAGCCGTAGGGCTCCCAGGAAGTGGGGCGAGCTTGTGCGTCCGAGCTGTCGGTCGGGGCTCCATCGATCCACTGAGGCTACCGTCGGTAGACGGCACCTTTTCGAGGTGCTTCGCTTCCAAGGATCGCAACGCCGAGTGCGATTCAATGCGATACATCCGTCCCTGCTTGGCTGCTCCGGTTTCTTCTCCATCGTTTGAGGCGTGGCCATCACTGTCAGTACCGGCGTCCTTCTCGTCGTCTTCGCCGTCTGCCACCTTCCCGTCGATAAGTTCATCCGAAAACAACTGCTCGGTCGAGATGTCGTGCGACAGCCTCGCTACCAGCTTCCTCTTGGCCTTCCGCTCAGCGGCACTCGGATCTGGAGCGGCCGTCGCAGAGCTGCTACCTTCCGCAGCACCGACGTACACCCTCGTAGACTTCTTCATCGTGCGCTTGTCGGCGGGAGTTCCCCAGTCCAAGCGACGCCCTAAGCTGTGCAAGCACCAAAACGAAACAGTCTGCAACCGTTAGAACGAAGATGACAGCGCACATGGCAGAACCTCGTCAATTTTCGTTCCTATCAGCGAGTGCTGGGAGAATACAAGAAGCCAAAAGGACCCGTCAACCCCACGCTACAAGACACAAGCCACTTTTGAGGTTACGTGGACACTACGTGCAGCCAGTCGTTAGGCGCCAGTGAGATGGTGTGCTTGAGTTCCTCCACCACATTGTCGCGGATCTCCGGCCGAGACAGCATCAGCTGGCGCGCACTCTCCAGCACGTCCGAAGCGTTCCACAACACAATGCCCATGATCTTGTTGCCCTTCAGATAGTACACGACGCCGCGCTCGTACGGCATTCCTCGGCCACCGTTGGGGCCCGCACTGATGTTAGGCGGCTGCACCCACACCCCCACGGTGCGTAGCGACGAATCGACCTCCCCGATACCTTCAATCAAAACGCCCAGGCCCGGCAAGTGGCTGCGGAACAAAGGCTGGTGTCGGTAGGTCTTCATCTTTCCGGCGCCGCGAAGGGACCTGGCCATGTTGCGGCCAGCAGCGAGTCCGCTGTTCACGGCGTGGTCGTATCGGTCCACGCGCCGTCTTCCCAGGTACGGGTCGTAGTAGCTAGCCGCATTGCCAGCGACGAACAGGCCGGAGACGGCTTCCAGCTGAGCGTTGACCACCAAACCGCCGTTCTTCTCGTCCCGCTCGAGCCCGCCGCCAGCTCGAGTGGCACGCCCCATGCGCAGCGTCGGGGCTGGATCCGTGTGGGTGGACGCCAGCACGACGTAGTCGGCGTCCAGCGACGCTTCCGGCTTGTCCTTGCCGAGCACGCCGACCGTCACACCGCTGTCGCTCTCGTTGTCGTCGTCGTCCACACTCGGCCGCAGACTCGTGACCAACCTGTCGGGCACCACGTCCACCCCGGCGCGACTCAGCCGACGCGCCAGCTCCTCGGACAGATACGGCGGCAGCGTCCTGGCGGCAGGCGCCTGCTCCACGAACACGAGCTTGGTCTTCATGTGGTCGTTGCGCGGGTCCGTGGCCAGCGCGCAGGCCACCTCGCAGCCTAGAAAGCCCGCGCCGATGACGAGCACGCTCTGCACGTCGCCGCCGCCCTCCTCGGAGCCGCCGGCCGCCAGCTGGTCCAGCCGCACGAAGTCCGCGCGCGCCGTGCACGTGTTCACGCGGTCCTTGAGCGCGTACGACACGCGGTCGCTGTCCAACACGTAGAAGTGGCGCGGCCGGCCGGCGGACGCGATGAGGCAGCGCTCGTAGCGCACCTCGGTGCCGTCGCCCAGCAGCACGCGGTTCTTCTCCACGTCGAACTCGAGCGGCCGCTTGTCCAGCAGCAGCGTGAGCGGCGGCGGCGGCGCGCCGGCGGCGGACGAGGCCGCGTCCTCCTCGAAGCGCGCGCTCAGGTGGCGGCGCCACTCGTTGTAGCTCTCCAGCAGCGCGGGCGCCAGCGGCTCCTCCGTGTCGGCGTCGGAATCTTCGCCGCCGTCGTCGTCGTCGTCCGCCGCGCGCTGCTGTTGCTGGCCGAAGTCGAGGCGGGGCAGCGCGTTCTCGTCGCTGAGCACGAGGATGTCGGCGCTGGCGTCCTCCTGGCGGATGGCCTCGATCGCGGCGTTGGCGGCCGTGCCCGAGCCCACGATCACGTACGCGTGGTGCTTGGTCTGCTTGCGGCGCGTGAAGCGGCGAGTGAGGCGCATCTTGTCCCCGCCGGGGGACGGCAGCACGTCGGCCGGCGCCTTCATGGGCTCGCTGAGCGACGGACGCCACACGGACGAGAGGCCGGCGGCCAGCGCCGCCGCGGGGAGCGGAGAGCGCCACGAGCGCCACATGAGGAAGTTGGAGTGAGCAATTGACCCAAGTGGCGACTATTCGATTGAGAGCCGCAGTGAGGGAGTTTGGGCGTGGGGAGGGTGTTTTAGTGCGGACTTTGTCGAATGCGGAAGGATAGGTGACGCGGAGAAAAACGTCTCTCGACGCGGAGTGGACAAAATTGCAGACCGCCGGAAAGTTGAAGCCCAATTGCCAATTGCTATACGATGCGCCGCTTGCTCGGACTGGAACGCGCTCTGTGAACAAAAGAATCGTGTGGAAGCAGTATGTCATCAATCAAGAAGTTGATCAGGAGGAGAAGGGCGGGAGTTCTGATTAAGGTCGTTTACAGCAATCGTCTCGAAGTGGTGCAGCATCTCATCGATCGAGGGGCCGATAAGGGAGCTACAGACAGCGACGGGAACACGGTTCGAGCACGAGCTGTCGTCGTGGGAGGCCAACTATATGTCGTGCAGCACCTAGTCGAGCAAGGAGCCGACAATTACGCCAGAACCAATGCGGATTCTGACCCACACAACACTCGAAGCAATGTACCTCGTCCAGCAATGTGCCGATGCCAAAAACTGCAACGGAATGGCTACTTTCAAAGCAATTCGAGATAGTCAGCTAGACTGTCTGCCAACCACCAGATTGCGGGGCAGATGCCTTATGCGTCGACAATCTTGGAGATACGGTGCTGGTATGTCTTGTGCATCTTGATGGCATCGAAGATGACGATATACTTCAGCTTGCAACGCGGTTGCTCGAGATCGGAGTCTCCCCTCTACATGCAAATTATTGAGGAGTATCGGCAGTGTCATTGGCAAAGCGTCGAAGCTTATCCGTGGCGGACATGGTTCTGTTGTGAAGGCAGTTTATTTAACCCTAGTTACTGTAATAGCTTCCTGATAGTTTCGAAGTAATGGCGGACATGTCAGGACATGTTTCCTGTCACCTCCCGCACATACAAATCCAAGTCAATAGCAGGCAAAAAACATGAGAACATTGATTGATAGCTCTTTGGAGCTGTTTGGCCGGGAGACCATGCGGTTTTGACGCAGCATAGTGGAAATTTGCTTTGATTGAAACATTTTCGCAGAGCTGTACATATCCAGTGGATATGCAGTGGATATTATCCACACATTTGATACAAGTTTTTATAAATGTAATCTAATACCAAATATAAATTATTATTTGCGCAGGTGAGTGCAGCCAACATTCGGCTCCATTTGAGGGGGAAGCCTTGTAAGCACTTGCGAGCACTCGCAAGTAAAATGCTGGACTCGTGACGCGATGGCTCCAAGTGACAAACTACATGGGCATGTACACCCCTAATGGACGACTGCTCGACGGATCTAAATTTCATTTAAACCAGGACTGCTTTCATGCACACGGGGAGAAAAACTCGATCGCTGCGTCTTCACCCCTTGCGGACTGAGCGACTATTATAGTATCAGGTGCATGTAGCGCATGAACCCACAGTCACCCATCGACGGGTTTCCGCTGGTACCTCCTATTACCATTCCTCAATTTCCCTCGCGCGACGCAAGCTCCCAAGCCTCCAAGTCTTCCGCGCCTTCACAGTCAATAGTACCATGCTGAACCTGTACCCTCCAGCCAACCACGCGGTGCACAACGGGGCCACGCTCAACTTCGCGCCGGACATCGACCAGGCGTGTCAGAGCATCCGCCACGCCTGCAAAGGGCTGGGCACGGACGAGAAGGCTCTGATCGCTGCGCTGGGCGCCAGGTCCGCCGACCAGCGGTACCTCATCTCGGTGCGCTACCGCCAGCTCCACGGGAAGGAGCTCACGAAGGTGCTCAAGGGGGAGACGTCGGGCGACTTGGGGCGATTGCTGCAGCTCATCGCCCGCCCCCTACCAGAAGCGGAGGCCGCCCTCCTCCGCAAAGCCTCCAAGGGGCTGGGCACCAAGGAGAAGCTGCTCTACCCCATCGTCATGGGGCGCACTAACGTAGAACTGGCCATCCTGAAGAAAACCTACTTTGAGAAATACGGCCACGACCTGGGCTCGACGTTGGACGGGGAGCTCAGTGGGGACCTCAAGAAGGTCGTCCTGGCTTCCCTGCAGGCTCCGCTGGAGCAGTTCAACCCGGCGCTGCACACCCCGCAGAGGGCGGAGGCGGACGCCCACACGCTCTACAAGGCCGGGCAGGGCCGACTCGGGACGGACGAACGCACGTTCATCAGCATTTTGGTGACGAGCCCGCCGCAGCATCTGCGAGCGGTCAACGCAGCCTACGTGAACAAGCACAAGAACGACCTCGTCAAGGCCGTGGCGAAGGAGTTTGGCGGGGACGCCAGGGACGCCTTGCTCTTCCTCGTGCGCATGGCGCTGGAGCCGCTGGAGCTGCTCTCGGAGCTGTTTGAAAAAACGATGAAGGGCTTTGGCACCGATGAGGACGCGCTGAGTGCGGCGCTGGTGCGCTATCACATGGTGCTGAACGACATCCGCCCGGTGTACAAGAATAAGTTCGGCAAGGAGCTGCGGGACCGTATCCGCGGAGAAGTCAGCGGCGACTACGGGAAGCTGCTACTGGCCGTGTTTGACGCGCCGAACTACTGAGCTGGGTGGTGGGGGCGTCTCGTGGCTTGAACCACTGCACGATGCAGGAAGCGTGTGCACAATGGTTTGGATGCAACAACAAAAAAATCCTTCAGGTCTTTGCTGTTGAAGCGCAAACAAACGAGGAATTTCCATAATTCAGTGAAAGTCACTGAGATTTGTCAACATGATTGTGAGAATCAAAAGACACGTAGTAATCCTCAATTATCAAGTATAAACGCAAATCATATAGTACTCTGACATGAATCCAGACATTACTACTTACACGAGCTCTGCTGGCAAGCCAAACAACTCTCACGTCTGCTGGACTGTTGATACTGATGACTGCGTCCGTACGACCTACGCTTCTACCGCGCTGGCTTAGACTAACCCCCCGTGTTTTACGCCGGGCCTACATGACAAGAGGGCAGGGAGATGGAGTAGTTGTTCCGGCCGATTCAACACCTTTAGACTTCGTCATCGGCTCTCGGGGATAAACACGAGTCACGCGTCACTGACAGTAGTAATAGTTCAGCACCAAAGACAGAGGTTTTTTTCTTAGCTTTATTCTACAAGGAGAATAGGTTTAAGTGTTTCGAATGCGCTGATAGGGTTTCTTAGACGCGACCTCTCGACCAGCTGAGAGCTCGAGGAGGCACCCAACGCTTCAGGAGCAGTTTCGAAACCTCTCGATAGAGGAGACTGAGTTCAAGTCGTGGAGAGGGCACTCGATCGAACTAATGGATTTGTTTC
>JAGDFM010000046.1:0-67115 GCA_019155715.1 Phytophthora pseudosyringae
TTCCACCATCGTCCTATCTGGATTAAAATTAATACTTCGAAGTGCATGTATTCTGATAGTATCTCACATGCCATTACTGTGTATCCCTGTATAAAAGAGGTAGATTCCTCGTGAAACCTATGCAGGATGCGCACGATAATATCTATGAAGTGTTGGTGCAGGAAGTCGGTGAAGTTCCAGTTCAATTTGCTTCAGTTGTCAATTTAACACGCATCCAGCAAGCTCCCAACCAGCTACTGCCTTGATGACCAACTATACTTTCACCGACTACGACAGGACCTCGACGCCATGCCTAGAACCTCGGCCAAGCTCCATCGTCAGCGATTGCCATCTCAAGCAAAACACCAAAAATGAAGAAGAAGAGGAATACTCGTACTCGAAGAAGACGCTCCAGGAGAAGCTCGTCTGGGGTGTCATCTACGGCGTCGCGTCGCTGGCCGCGCTGTACTTCTTCATGGTCGCGGTGAAGCTCGTCGGAGATGGATTCACGCTGGCGCTCGGGTGCGACACCAAGGGCGCCTTCGACTTCGCCGACAACCCCGTGGCTGGTCTCATGATCGGCACCATCGCCACCGCTCTGCTCCACAGTTCCGGCACGGTCACGTCCATCGTCGTGGCGCTTGTGGGCTCGGGCGGCATGACGATTCGCCAGGGCGTGTACGTGATCATGGGCGCCAACATCGGCACGTGCATCACGTGCATCATGGTGGCGTTCGGCCAGGTGGGAGACCGCGCCCGTTTCCAGCGCGCCATGGCCGCCGCGACGGTCCACGACATGTACAACCTGTGGTCGGTCTTCGTGCTCTTCCCCCTCGAGGTGCTCTTCCACCCGCTCGAGGAGCTGTCGATCGCCATGTCCAACGCCAAGACCGAGAGCGGCGCGTTCTCGAGCCCCGTTGACACCATCGTGAAGCCGCTCGCCAGCGAGCTGGTCGTCGTGGACAAGGATGCCATCTACGATGTCGCTACCGGCGATGCGGTGTGCTCGCCCGGCCAGTCGTTTGTCACCGGAGGCGCGTTCGAGGGCTCGAGCATGAGCGACGGCAGCATCGGAGCCGTCACGGTCGTGATCGGCTTCTGTATCCTGGTCTGCTCACTGCTGACCCTCGTGAAGATGCTTGCCAAGGTGTTCATGGGCCCCACCAAGCGCCTCATCTCCAAGCTGCTCAACTACAACGGCTACATCAACATCTTCGTCGGCACGATGATCACATTCTGTGTCCACTCGTCCACGGTCGTCACGTCCACCCTCACTCCGCTGGCAGGTCTGGGTGTGATCACGCTGGAGCAGGTGTACCCGTTGGTGATCGGAGCCAACCTGGGCACGACGGGCACGGCGCTGCTGGCTGCCTTGGTGACGGGCAAGTCCGACTCGGTGGCCATCGCACTCGTGCACTTCTGGTTCAACGTGTTCGGCATCCTGCTCTTCTACCCGATCCCGATCACCCGCAAGCCGATTCTGGACTGGGCTCGCTCGCTGGCGTTCTCCAGTGCCGCGTGGCCCCTGACGGCTGTGCTCTTCCTCGTGGTGCTCTTCCTGGCGGCACCGGGCGTCCTGCTTGGGCTGGTCTACATGTGCACCGCCGACAGCACTGCGGTGGAGGTGATTGGATACATCCTCGCTGCCATCGTGGTGGCTGCGTTGGGGGTGGGCATTTTCTGGTACTCGAAGAAGGGCGGTCGCTCCATGTGGCACGCGTTCTTGGAGAAGAAGCGGTCGGAGCGTGAAGATCAGGTGGCGCGCGAGGCTGCCAGGTCGCATACGCAGTCGAACCTCCCCCACAGTGAGGTCTGAGCCGTCATAGGTCGTAAGCAAGTCTGTTTAGTGTGATTCAATGCATGTATTTCATCATATCTTGGTCGGTTCTTTTGAGCTTGGGAAAAACTACTGAAGTACTAATACATGTACATGTAAGTATTTGTGTTGTGTCTTGTCTTGACAGATTACAAAGAATATCAGAAGTTGGCCTAGTCAGAAAAAAAAATACACGTGCCGAGGGAGCTCTCTACGTGTTGATGTTTGTTTTGGTAAGGCACTTAGCATTGTCACCAACGTTTACTCTTCTGATCTCGCGCTTCACTTCACTTTCACTTTCACTCGCACCATCGGTTCCACAAATCTACGTTTTCCACCAACTCTTTGGTTGGTGCGATGTGTTGCGAACGGTGGACCCCATGGTCGGCGCTGTGGTGAGTTAAGTGTTGTGTGGGTGTATGTGTGGCTTGTTCGCCCCGTGAAGGCTGATGAGGCTACACTTTCCTCTCACTTATAACGGAGCTCTACCAGTTAAAGACGACGTCGCTATGATAAGCAAGGTCCCACCTTCGCAGACGTCTAGGAGCGTTCGCGCCCGTTGATTGCCGAGTCTGCTCGCAACGACAGTGTACTAGACCTTTCAACGTTCACCGTTATCTAGCCGACGATTTTTTATTACCGTTATCAGGCCAGAGCGAAACGATAGCGATACGATAACGATCGATCATTGCGATTGGTGTAAATTATCTATCCGCGTTGATTGGTTGAAACTACAGCAAACAGGCTTTGCGAACGTCGTCGTGCTGCTGCTCACCGCCACACCTGTACGGCGGTGCTGCAGGATTAACTGCAGTGCTGCGACCGCTAGTGGACGTCAGAGATGTCGATAGCAAGCGTTCGTCGCGGTTGGAGTCGACATCCCAGCCGAGCAGACCCTCGGACACTCGATTACCGATCCTGAACACTTTGGCCCACGTGATGCTCGTGATGTTGATCGCCGTCGACAGGTAGGGGCAAGTCATGTACTTGCTGCCGTCCATCCAGTTGAGTTTCGTGAGCGTCATCGGGCAGCTTTGGGGCGTTCATGTCGCTCAAGACCTACGGTCAGTACGAAATGCTTGCTCTGACCTTCTTCGTGCTGTTCACGGTGCTGCTGCTAGCGAGTTTGCTGCTCTTCAAATTCGTGCGCGACCACAACGTGCACCGACACACAGCACGTCGAGTACTTGCTATTTCACGTGAGCTGCGTCGAAAGCCTCCACGTGTCCTCGGACTACGTTGGACGAGAGATTTTTGCCACGGAGAGCTGCTGCTCATCGCATTCTTGGCTGTGGGGAACGTGGTCTTGTTCGTGTACGGCTGGATCAACTAACGCCGATTTCGCCCTCGAGCGAGAGATCCCTACGATTTCAACACGGTGCTCGAACTCAGTGACATTGTGTTCGGCTACAGTTCCGTCTTCAACATGGCGTCCCTCTTCATGCCCTGCACGCGTCACCGCGCGTGGATGGCGTTTTTCAATTTCGTACGCTAATGGAGTCCATTACCATAGCTGGCGGGGCATGCTGGTCCTCTATGGTGGGATCCTGCACGCCATTCCTTTCTACTGGCTGTGGACGCGTCAAAGCGTGCTAGCTGAGCAAGCGCTTCCGTGTTGCAATTGGCAACTGGACTACAGGCGCGTCAGCTATCCCTAGTGGTTCAATATGCTCGAAGGGATCTCGCTCTTCTTCATGCTCGCCATCCTCGCCATCTCTTCGGAAATTTCTACTACGGGCACCACCTATACATCCCTGCCGATATCATCACCGTGCTGCACTCAACGTGGTTGTTTGGCGGATGTTACAGACCTCCCATCAAGAGCTGTTCCCGCGTGGTTTCGTAGAATATGTATACTCAGGCCATCGTTCTATCCGGATGGCGATGGACGGGTGCTGCGAGTATGGCATCAACATCTTTGAGTGTGAGAGCACGCAGCTCGGTGTACGACAGATGCATGACAGTATCGTGGTCTTCCCGGTGTATTCGTACTCTCCTACCAATAAAGCGAGCACTCATACCACCAGCTGCACGGCATATATGTACAATACCGGGTTACGCTTTCATGACGGTCACCGATCTCGACTCGGCAGTACATAAGAGTATGCTTACAGTATGATATTACAACAGAGCTGCTACAGAATATCTACATCGTACTGGGTGTGCTGTTGAGCCGGGATTGCTGGCATGGGGGGCAATATACAATGTATTAACATTCATCACTTTCGTCAAGGCTGTCGCTTTTCTCGCTAGCAGTGTCATCGTCTTCCTCCTCGTAATTTTCACTTACGAACATATTGTCACGAATAATGTCTGGCGATAATGAGCAGCGCTTAGAAGTGACAACGTTGCCGCTTTTAGAAAATGCGCGCTCAGATGGAACAGAAGTTGCAATACATCCAAGCCATTTTCGAGCTAGGGCTTCCACAATAGGATACTTTGTTCGCCGTTTTGACCACCAGTCCAGCGCGTCCGTAGTAACAGGAGTGCCATGGGCGTCGCTCAAGTATCGTCTCTCTTGAGATTCACATTCGTCTTTAAGTTTATCGTCAGCAACCATGACCTCTTTCTCCACATATTGATCCATTCCTCCGCTGAACACGTCCGTCAGCCAAGCCACGTTTAGATCCCCTGCACCAGACTGGACTATGGATTGATTTTCCACTAGCGCGGCTTCACTATTGTTTGAATTCTTCGAATTCATCTCGTTTGCCATCTCAAGAGCAGCAGCTTTGAGAAGTGCTATAGCAGTTGCCGATTCGTCGTGACCTAAGTATTTTAGCTCTGCTGATCGCGGGTCCAGCGCTGATACCCAGAGCAATTCTTTTGGAAGTTTGTCCTTAAATCGCTTGGAAAATAGTTTGATGTAAGTTTTCCGGACTGAATGCATTAACGCCGCCACACGAGGTCCAAACTCTTCATTTCCAACAGATCGGATGATTGGGTCGAAAATTCGATCGCTGTTTATCTTCCTTTCAATGGACCGAAGCACTGGAACGGCGATAACAAGTGTGGGATACTTCTGCCCGCCCAAACCATCGGTTGCTTTTGCGAAAGGCTCAAGCAAGGCAACTAAACACCGAATAGTGAGTCAATGTTCTGCCGTTGGTAGCGCTACAGTCGAATCCGAGAACTCTCGTGTTCTAGCAACGTGAGCGAAAAACGCATCCAGCGCACCTCGAAGCTCTAGCATGCGCAAAAGCATAGCATGCGTACTATTCCAACGCGTTGCACAGTCAGTCTTGGGAAGAAGCTCTTTAACTTGAAGAGACTTCAAGAAATTAGCACCCTTCACAGAACGACTGAAAAATACTGCCAGCTTGCGAAACGTTTCCACAACTCCTCGCAATTTGTCCAAATCAGCTCGAGCAGATTCACACGACTCCTCAACAAAAGTGTCAACTTCTTCGCACGCCTCCTGTTCAATTGCAGCATATCTTCATCTGACTTGGCGGTAGCCATTAATTCTTTTGAACTTTTGTCGGATTTCTTTTTTACGATACCAGATCCCACAATCAGGTGCAAACAATGGGCCAAGCATGACATTGAATCGATTTGAAGTAATTCACAGGCCTTAACTCCGTTAGATGCTCCATCGCGAAGAAACTTAACGCATTTCTCAATGCGAAGGCCCCAATCGAACATGATTCCTTGTAGCGAATCCGCAATGTGATACCATTCGTGCTTCCCCTGCAGCAGTTTTACTTCGAGAACCCAGCTATGCATTTTGAAATGCTTGTCCAAGTAACGAAACTTATGAATGCGAGCTTACTTCTAGATGTCCAAATGTCACTTGATGCTGAGTAATAGTCACACTCAGCAGCGATCTTGTCCTGCAGAATTCCACGGAGATCAGCGGCAATCACTTCAACCCGATCACGTGCTTTCCAAGGCTCGGTATTCTTCAAACGCCCTGCACGCTATTAATGTACCGTGCGTACTTACGAAAATATTTATCATTCGCGATTGAAAATGGCCGCATCGATTTTGCAATCCATATCGAAGCCAAGTCGTCGGCTCGAGCTTGCTCCGCTCTTGTTGCTGGCTCTTGAAAATTAGATTGACTGGCCAGTCCTGCCGCTTCTTGATGCACCAGCTTCTGAATTTGGGTTCTCTTGCGAGCTTCTTCTTCTGCAGTTGCTTGTTTAAGCTCCTTGGGGTGTCGCTTTCTCATGTGCTTCGTGACGTGCGCAGTGTTGGACTTCTCAAACACGATTTCAACTCTGCATTTGTTACAAAAGGCGCACCTGGCGTGCTCCGACCGAATGTTTTCGTTGGGTATGCTGGTGAATTCGCCCTTACAAACGAGCTGGATAAATCTCCAGTGTTGGGGCTTGCGCTTCTTGTGAATATCGAAGAGAACTCGATGTTTGCTATTTGAACTTTCCTGTTCAGCTGCACGATTGGACGGCGTATTTCCTTTTCCACGCGAAGCACTGCTCGGCGTCGTGAAACTGCGTCTGCGTGGGGTACGGTTAGGTGTCTTCCTGCCACGTCCGCGCTGGGAGCTAGCGGGGGTCTTACCACCACGTCCCCGTTTGCCACTGCTCGGCGTCTTGGTACCGCGTCTGCCATAAGCACTACTCGGCGTCGTGCCACCATGTTCACCTAGAGCTCTACTTGATGGCTTGTTACCGCAGTCGCCCGGATAATAACAAGACGGATTGGTTATTCGCTTGTGTGGAGTACTCGCAGGAGATGTGGCGTCACGGACTTCGTGGCCACGATCGCTATCCTCGGCCATGCGCTTCAGTGGTGCGCTACTACCGGTGTAAGATCCACGCTTGTGTGCCGAGCTTCGGGTAGCTTGCACCACTGGGCTTGGATAATCGTCAGTCGATACGTGATGTTGACCCGCGAAGTTCTCACCAGTGAAATTCTCGTCCAAGTCTTGGACTTGGAGTTGCTGTCGAAGTCTTGGCGTGCGGATCTCACGCCAATATAGCTGTCGTCTGCGTCATCATAGGTGAGGCGAGTGCGGATAGGTGGACTATACGCAGATCGCCCGCTGTGTGCTCCGTAGTAAGCCTCGAATGTTTGCTGAGGCGCTCCATCACTCCGGAGGAAGTTGGGAGGTTCGGATCCAAGTGTTCGCCGCTCATCTCGAGGTAGGAGTTCTCCACCATGCTGAGCGTGGCGTCCGGACGACCTTCGTGTGAGTCTGGGTGAAGCAACTCCATCGCCACGGTTGACTCCAATGCCGGCTCCAGCTTGAAGCGCGGAAGATACCAGAGCCCTTCAGCCTAAGACTCCGGCTTTGATGCCGCCAAAGCTTCTCCCTCAATGGGGCATCTCAAAAGGCCACTGATAACGGTATCTTTGCGATACCTGTTTGCGATACCATTACTTTTTTTGCCGTTACCTTCAACGATAGCTCCTAACGTTGAAAGCACTACAGTGTACATGGTGCCGTAGTTGAAGGTGAACTGGTCGAGATGTGGGTGTTCTGTCCATACAAACTCGTAGCTGTTGTAGATTTGACCAAGAACACTTCCCTACGAACGCTGCAAAATGTGCCAAGCGAAGTGCACGAACTCGTGACATGCTTCCAGGGAGTCACTGCGCAGACAACGCCACAAAGACACGAAGAGCCGCCGTCACTCATCACTTTGCATTGTGCATACCCGCGCTGCCACACTCGGATATGCTGGCCTGCGTGCGCTTCCGCCACCGCTGCCTGCTGCTGCGCGGTGCGTCCAGCTCCACCTCCAGCGATCGCTGTGCCCTGCCAACCCCCCGCCAACTCACTTTCCATGCATTGTGATAACGCTTCACTGTGCCGGCGGTGCAAAGATCATGCGGCAAAAACCGGCAACGTGTCTTTGACACTCCTTTTTTCTCTCTCTCTCTTCAAGACGTGGCAATCAGCAGCTCGCTCACTCGCCACTTTCACTCGGTAGGTGATGATGGTCTATTCCGCGATCTTCCCTGCCAGACCGCAACGCCGCTCGCCCGCCTTCGTGCTGCTGGTGGCGCTCCCGGTGCTGCTCAGTCTCAGCCTCGTGTCGTATCTGTACCTGTCCCAACTGCCCTCGATGGCCGGCAGCCCGTCCGACCAGGCCACGACCGCGCAACGCGCCAACATGGAGAAGCGCGTGGACCTCACGATCGTCGGCGCCGGACTGGCCGGTGCGTCGTGAAGCCGCGAAAGCGGGTGAACCCACATGCACTGCGGCCCGCTAACTTGTAGTGTTGGCAACAAGGTCTGACCGCCAGCCTAGAGGCCGCCAACCTGGACCCGTCGCTCCGGATCCTGCTCGTGGAGAAGGAGAAGAAGGCCGGAGGCAACTCGGCCAAGGCCTCGTCCGGCATCAACGTGGCGCTGGACGCCGCGGACGAGCCGCTGTTCACGCAGGACACGCTCAAGTCGGGCGGCGGCCTCGCGGTCGAGAAGATCGTCGACAGCTTCATCCCCAAGGTGCGTCGGCGTCGCAGCGTTCTTCGATGGGATTTTTCGAGCTGATTGATGCATTTTTGTTTGTTTTGCCTCTTTGATTGCGGGTTGTTGTGTCGTGCTGGATACGTTTCTTGTAGACCCCGGACGCCAAGGAGTTCCTGGAGAAGTACAAGGTGGACCTGTCGGTGCTCTCGCAGCTCGGCGGCCAATCGGCCAAGCGCACGCACCGCAACAAGAGCGGCCCCAACATTGGCTTCGCCATCATCAGCGCGCTGCAGAAGGAGATCGTCACCAGAGACAACATTGAGATCCTCACGGGAGCTGTAGCCAAGAAGCTGCTGCTGGAGGATGAGGCGCAGACTCCCCCGACCGTGACGGGCGTGGAGGTCGAGCTGGCGGATGGACAGACGCTTTCCATCTACAGCAAGGCCGTGATCCTGACCACGGGCGGCTTCTCGGCCAGCCACAAGATGCTCAAGCGCTTTGCCCCCGGGATGGAGCTTTACCCGACCACCAACGGCGTCTGGGCTCAGGGCGAAGGCGTTCTCATGTCGGAAGCTATTGGCGTGGACCTCACGCTTATGGACAAGGTGCAGCTGCACCCGACTGGCTTCATCAACCCGAAGGACCGCGAGGCCGGCACCCGCTTCCTCGCCCCTGAAGCTATCCGTGGCTCCGGCGCCGTGCTGCTGAACAAGAACGGCAAGCGCTTCGTGGACGAGTTGACCACGCGTGACAAGGCGTCGGCTGCCATGCTTGCCCAGCCAGGCCAGGAAGCCTATATGCTGCTGTTCGAGGACGGCGCGAAAGCCATGGCCTCGGAGCTTCCGTTTTACAAGCACATGGGGATCGTTACGATGACCAACTCGGTTGAGGAGGCCGCCAAGTTCTGCCACTTGGAAGACCCGCAGGCTCTGCTGAAGGAGTTGAATGACTACGTCGACATTGCCGCTGGCGAGAAGGAAGACCCGTTTGGCAAGAAGACGTTCCTGTACCCCATCCAACGTATCCCCAGCATCGACACGCCGATGCAAATCGTGGCGATGGAGGTGGCCCCCACGGTTCACTACACCATGGGTATGTTTGCGAGGACATTGATCTCTAGCGATCTCTAACACGTGTCTTGCTTGTGTTGATTTCATTATTTGCAGGCGGTGTAAAGGTCACCGAAAACACGGAGGTGATCCACAGGGACGGCAAGATCGTGCCCGGTCTGTTTGCGGCGGGCGAAGTTTCTGGTGGCCTGCACGGCGCCAACCGTTTGGGCGGCAACTCGCTCGCCGAGTGCGTGGTGTTCGGGCGCGTCTCGGCCCAGAAGGCCGTCGGCACGCTACGTCAGTAACCATGAACTCCTTGAATCTGTGCTGCACCTGTTGGCTCGTAAACTAAGTGACGGCAAACCCCCAAGAAGCCTCAAGAAATTAAATGGACGTTCTGCTTTGATCTGTCACGTGATAGGTGCCGCGGCGACCAGGCTGTAGGCTCCGAGGCCGCCAACTCGTCCAAGAAGATAGAGACTCCACCTGCGTACCCCGTCGTAGCTTGTTGATAAAGTAATCAATGCATGTTATTGCTCCATGACATTGTGCTCGACGAGTATGACAGCAGTTTCTTGCTTTCGCGGAAACGTCGCCGACCCTGGAAAATGGTTGCTCGTTATTGAAACGTGTGCTCCAGTGCAGGAATGGATTCCACCGGTGTGTACGACTCGGGGAACGCCGGTGACAGCGAGTCTTGGTCCTCATCGGAAGGCGAAGAGCAGGTGATCGAAATCACTTCGCACAGTCGGATCCTCATTTCTCCACGTAAGACTCGCGGCTCAGTATGGGGCAACAAGTCGCAGTGTAGCGGGAGCAGACACGTGAGCAAAAGGAAGGCGACCCGAGCACGCCAAGAGCAGGATGAGGTGAAGAGCCCCAGTTCCCGAACAAGTCGCCACTCCTTTCCAGCTCGGAAATCGGGGAAGTCCTGCTGGGCCGGAAGTCCACGAAAGACTCCATCGGACAATCAACCACTGAGGTCTAACAACCGTGGCGATATCTCGGGAAGTGATGGAGATCTTGCTTCCAGTCAAGATGACAGTGCTTCTGCTGGTGAGAGCGATGCCTCGTTTGAATCTGACGTGGAGACACCGGTGCATGGACGAATTTCAAGAGCGCAGTACCCAAAAGGTGCCAAGAAAGCCACCGCATCGAACTCGTACAAGTATTTATCGTCAGAGGATTCAATGCCATCGCTTGGTTCGCCGACGACACCGGGGAAGGAAATGGCCGAGCTGAAGGCTACGTTGAAAAAGCTAGCTGACCACGACGACAGCGACGACAATCCCAGATTGCAGAAAGAGCCCAACATCTCGTCGGCAACAGCACTGCATGAATATCTGGCAGCGGCGACTGCGTTCACTGGAGTAAACGCTGTTACAGGTGCAAGCCAGACTCGTCCGGGTGAACACACGCGAATGAAAACAAGACCTGCTTCGCTTCACTTGCCCCCATCGAATGTGTACAAGTCGAATGGATTGACGAAAACAAAGTCGAAATCTGTACGAGAAAATGGCAAGATGAGGCGTGATTCTCCTGCCGATAAGCTTGCTGGCACAACGGGAACCGAACGCCTTACCTTCAACAAGAAGTTGTTTAGTACTCCGCCTCCTCCATTTGGAGGCCCAGGGGCGTATGACGCAGGACTGGCTTTTCCTCCTCAGAAAAGCAGCCTTGCGAGCGGTGGTGGTGGTATTAGTAGTGGAGGTGGCGGAGCGCAGGGGAGCCGAGCCGTTTTGTCTGCCCTCAAGGCGTTGCAAGACAAGATCGGCCGACTTGAGGAGGAACGTGAAAGTTTGATGCAGCAACTCTCAGACGCCAAGCTAACTGCGCGAAAGAGAGAAGCGGAATTAGCCTCAACGGAGAAGAAATTCTCGTACGAGCTAGGACAAACGAAGGAGTCTGCGAGAGCAGCATACGATGCACTACGTTGTGACCGGGAAGAGCTGAAGCTGCAACTGGTCAAGTCCGAGGAGCGAAGGAAGGCGACTCAATCCGAATTGCAGCATTTCCAGGAGCTTGCCAAGAACCTATCGGCGAAAGCAGAGGATTTACAGTCTCAACTGCAGATCTCCGAGTCGCATCGTACGCGCCTTAAAGCCGGTAAGGCTGCTCGTAGTCGTCGCAGACCGAATAGATGAATACTCACTCCTTTTTGTGTAGAAATGAAGGAGTCCGAAGGCAACCACAAGCGTGTCGTCAACGAACTGCAAACAGAGCTTACACAGGTGCACCAAGAACAGGAAACCGCAATCAAGCGAAATGAGTTGCTCGAGGCCCAGTTTCAGCGTGAATCCACTACTCATGCCGAGAGTAGAGAGCGGCTGAAAGATTCTGAGGTACACGAACACTCGCTGCTTAATCCAACTTGCATCAGTACTAATGTCGCTCCGTGCGCTAGCAAACGGTGGCATCGATCTCGCAGCTGAACGAAAAGCTAGTAACCAAAGTTATGGAGGCGACGGACGCTGCCAACCAGGCCATGAAGAAGAACAAAAAGCTCCAGCAACAGATACGACCATCAACGTTGCTTCGTCCCACCGCAGCGAGTCGCGCCAGCGCAGCAGCAGCCAGTGAGGCGACTTCGAGAAGAGCAGCAAATTCCATGGCGGCACAGGGAGGAAATGGGGTATCTCCTGCCAGAACGCTCAAGAAAAAGAAGACGTCGACAGGAACGACCTCTTCGACGACGACGAAGAAGCCGAAAAAGGCCAAGAGTACCAACAACATGACTCTGCTGCGCGAGGCTAACCTTGGCAAGTACGTCACCGCGATGCCCCTCCTTCTCCGTAAGTGTGACTAACCCAACGCCTTTTGCTTCCAGGGAGATCCCTTTCTTGCTCGGTAACTCTGTCCAGCCGTCATTTTCGATCATTGGCAACATCCAAGATGCCCTGCGACGATGTGATACGACGTACGTCATGCCGACACTTCTCAGCGGCGCACCGACGACTCCCTCGAGCCATCAGCAGACCGCAAGGAATATCCACAGATCCATACCTACCAGTGCAGAGGTCAATCGCCCAGAAGAAGATACTGATATTGGACAGCAGGTGCCGTCATCAGGCTCTGTTCCGACAACCCCTACTGATAAAGCTGCAGCCACAGCTGCACCATTGTCGTTGCCCCCAAAATCGACCCCAGAAACCCAGCGTCGCGCCACCAAACACATGCCACCAGCTATCAAGGTGCCGACTGTTTCACCAAAAGCGTACGCGAGCCCCATGCAGGTACGTCAGCGGTCCGTTGCTATCCATGGCTAAGCTCATCCGGCGAATTTCACCAGCTGACAGTCTTCATCTTGGTGGTGCGCGTTACTTTGCTTTTTGCTTAGTCCCAGATTATGGAGGACCTACACGTGGCTGTTGCATCTGCCGAGAAGGAATTCAAGGGGCTCAACAAACGGTATAAAGATCTTGTCGCCCAGATGGAGGCGAACAATCGTCGAGATGCCTCTGGATCCGAAGGTGGTAAGTCCAGCAGTTCAACGACGACGCAGTTGTCGCAAGCTCTGGGGCCGCTGCTGGACGAGCTGGAAGCCAAAGCAAAGCAGCTGAACTTGCTCAAGCAGGTCTACCAGCAAGCAGCCAGCAGCACCATCAACCCACAGAGGCATGTCGTCCTAAGCCCAGAGGCGATTCGGCGCAAAACAGCGTCTCTGCGAGTGCTGAACGAGTACCGGCAGCTCGAAAGCGACTTCAAGAACAAAGGTAGCGGCAGTTCAGCGACTCCCCGGAATCAGTTTGGTGCCACCGGCTTCTTTCGTTGACACCAGACACCTCGTCAGCATAGAGAATAAATCACACCAAGCCTAAAAAAACAGTAGAGCAACTTAGAAGTCCGAGTCTGCCACGTTCCTGCGTCTCTTCTTGGAGCCTGTCGACGTCGTGGAACTCGAATTCAGATTCTCTCTTTGGTACTTTTGCAGCAGGTTGGTCTATCGATACAACAGCCATACACAGTAGAGAGTGAGCTTGACCTGTTGGGAGGGGTAGAAGTAGCACGACCACGATCAAATTGCAACCAGATTGGGGTGTTTCCGGGCAAGGAGCGTGACGTCCTCCGTCTTAATGATCTTGCGGTTGGCGTGACGCGCAAAGAACTGCAGCTCCGTCGCCATCACTTTACTCGCCAACAAGCAGCAACAAGTTAGCATTTTTCTACTGATTTAGTAGCTGCATCGCAGCGTATTCGCCACCTTCGGACTGCTTGTAGACGATGTCGGCCAGCAGCGCCATGGCCTCCTTGGACATGGCGGGTCGGACACGCGCGTGGTGCTCGTTCTGCTGCTTCTGAGCTGCGGGAGGAGAGAGCGGGTGAGCGAACAAAGGCTGCAGACGCAGGCGGAGAAGACGGCGCCGAACCTTCGTCGTCGCAGATGCGGCCGACGGTGTACAGGACGCTCTGGCGCACGCGCAGCTCCTCGCTCTCCAGGCCGCTGTTCATCGTCCAGAATGGAGGAAGTGTTGCGTTTGTGTGCACCACACATTATACCACTTCACTGTCGACCTCTGTCTGTGGCGTCGTGAGCTCTTCAGCAGCAATAGTAGTCTGCAGCATACACACATGACCACTCCACTGAGTAGTACTCAGTGAGTAGGCACTTTCAGTCACTCGAAACTCTTCCGCTCCCACTACAGTAATACGCGGCGATCTGCTTCCCACGCCGGTTTCCCACGCCTGTGCGCGGATGTAGCGCGTTTGGTTAACGCCCCGACGGCGACGCCGAGCACTGGAAGTGCACCACTGGTGGTACGAAAGAGCGGACCGTGAAGCGGGCGACAGCAGCGGTGCCTGCTGCCGCACTCGATGGCAGCCACCTGGCGAGCGAGGGCGCTAGGCGGGTCGTCGCCGCAGCCACGTAGAGCGAAGCACGCGTGACGCCCGAGGATTCCTCCGGCAGCCCGGACGAGGCAAAAGAGTCCATCTGCGCGTGGACATGCGCGGTAAACCAGCAAGCCGGACGAGTCGATTGAATTTCGCCATGAGGGTGGGACCAAGGGCGTCGCTGATTGGCCGTTAAATTGTCTCATCTCCGTACGTAATCATACGGCGTGTTTGACTTCATACTGAAATCAAGTCATATAATATCATGTGGTCCACACATCCCGACAGGGCTAGGCGACCGTCACTTACTGAAAGCAAGGAGCCCTCACTATTCAATTCACCGAGAAGCTACCACAGCTCCATGAGCCAGGCCTCGATCGACGCCGGTGCGTCCGTCCGTCGCCTTGCATCGCCTAATAGGAAAGCCGTCGCGCCTCACCTCCCCCCTGTGTGCGATCATGACGCAGACCTCCTCCTTAACGCCGACATGGACCTGCACGCGGCCGTGGACGGGCTGGACGACACGCTGACGCTGCTGGACGCCGGGAGCGTCGACGGCGGCGCCATGCTGGGCTCGTCCGTGGACGACATGGACCTGAGCTACCTCTCGGAGCTGCTGCACCAGGGCGAGCCCGTGCCGGAGCCGGCCTCGCCCCTGTCGACGACGTCCTCGAGCGGGAAGGAGCTCGCGGTCTCGTCTCCCAGTGGAAGGAGCGACACCGCCGAGAGCAGCGACGACGACGTGACGCATGGCGTTGAGCCGGCGACGACGGTGGCTGTCCAGAAGCAGGGGCCGAAGCCGTCCAAGGAGGCGGCGGGACCGAAGAAGGCCGAGGACCGTAAGGCCAAGCGGAGAGCGCAGGTGGCCAACAGCGCGCGGCGTCACCGCTCCCGCAAGAAAGTAAGTTGCTGCAGCTAGGTAACGACGTGTAGGGGAGGGGTGTTTACTGACCGGGTGCGGTGTCTGCAGAGCGAGGTGATGAACTTGAAGAAGGAGGCCAGCTACCTGAACTACCAGCTGGATTTCCTGCGCTCCAAGCACAAACTCATGCGCGCCGATGGAGCTGTGGCCGAGTGGGAAGAGAAGGCTATTGCCCAACGCCACAAGCGCCGCCAGGCGGAGGAACTGAACGCCCAGCTGCGGTATGCTTTGTTCGAGCAGAACGGCTACGTGCGCAACTTCAAGGCGATGTTCTCGCTCGGCTCGCCGAACAACATGGAGCTCAACATGCGGCGCTTCCTGCACACGTACACCCATCTGCGGGAAGACCCGCAGTCTCGTGCGCGCGATCTCGCCTCTGTTTGCACGGACGCCAAGCTGGAGATGGGGATGCAGACGGTTCTTCGCGAGACGGAGGGCATCCCGGTCCTTCGCCCCCACATCAGCACGCGCCAGATCAGCACGAGCTCGACCGAGTTTGGCGCGTCCACTGTGGCGGTGTACGCGTTCGACACGATGAACACCGTTCAGATCTTCCTTGCTGCGTGCGGCGCCATTTTGGGATGCGGTAGCGCGTGGCCCAAGTACGCGCAGCTGGACTCGTACGGCAAAGTTGTCGATGCGCCTTCGGACAGCATTCGCTATGGTGTTTCAGGCTGCCGCTACCGCAGCGACGATGGCCAGGACGAAGTGGCCGTGGAAAGCCGAGGACTGTCGTACTTCAAGATCATGGATCGCTGCGCAGTGCTGCTTTGGGACTACGCCGACGATGATGACTTGTACCCGATGAACAAGACTACTCTGGTCAAGCGCGACGTCATTGGAACGTACGTAAATCTCCTTGTTATTGGGACTTCTAGGTGATGTGGAATCTGTAATTGCAACGATGCTAACGATTGTTTGTTTGTTGTGCTTACAGGGTGGTGGTTCGTCCTGAGATCTGCGAAGATGGTGTGGAGCGCGTGGTGTGCCGCAGTATTTGCACGAAGGTTCACTCGGTGACCATGACTCAGCTTTCTCCAGACATTCGTCGATTCTCCGAGTCCAAGAAGATGGGAGCGCAGATTTGTGGCTCGACGGTGTACCAGACCATCGTGGGCCACTGCCCGGATGCCCGACCAATCTCGGCGTAAGAAGTCACCATGTTGGGTTCTCGTTTTCCCGGTTGAATATTTAGTCCATTTAGTGCGTTGTTGAGGAGAAGGATAATGAACTCTTTCGTATCGACGACAATTCCTCTTGGTTGAGCCAGTCGGTTAATGGTTCGTGATATCCGGTGCAAAGTGAAAACTTAGGCATGGACTTCCGCAAGTGCATTACTGGCAAAGACAGTCGTGGTGATCAGGGCAGGCATTGCTGTACCCAAGCCATGGCCCGCCAGGACCCGATGCCGATCAACTAGCTCCGTCGTAGACATAAATTCGCTTCCCCTCCACGATCCACCGAATCTTGACGCGTTTGAGCAATTTGGCGTAATGTGAGAATATCGTTGCAGCGATAGCAACCGAAGACGACAGCAGGAGTGACAGTCTTCTCGGAATGAAGGCCTGGACCTGTGGCCTTCACCTACGAATATGCTCGATTGGGACGAAAGTACTACTTCGAAGTATCTTTCAAGCATTCCTGGTGTCAGCTAAAATGACCAGGCCATGAAGACTACGCATCGATGACAGCAACCGAATTGGATGAAGGCAGTGTTGACCCGATAAGCTTACCACAGTTGCTGCTGGGATCACGTCAATATTAACTTGCAGTCTACAAGGCGTTGGTGCCATACCACCAAGATACCCATGTGCTTGCTTGATCTGAAATTTTTTTTACTACACTCGGCACTTTTGGCTTCGACTCGGAACCTTCGAGAATATCCTTGGGGAGGAAGCGCACCAAGTCGACTGTGTTGGGCGTGCAGACTTCCGAAGACATAGTCATCGTCTGGGTCGCCACAACAAAAGGCGCACAGATTACTTAAAAGTACGTGGTCCGCATTTGCTATGGATTGTCCCTACCACACTGAACAAACCTCAGTCTCACCAAAGGCCGATTGGCAAGAGTCAGCACGCCATCTCGCCCCGCTCTGCCCGCTATGAAGAGGAACTGCCCTCTGCCTCTGGGCGACCCGACCAGCTCGACGAACATTCCATTGGGTACGCGCCGTGCGCAGCGGGGTTTCACGCGTCTAACCACTACTAATTGATCGTCATTCGGCCCTCAAGAATCGACTCCTCTCGGATTCATGGGGGAAAACGCCCCCATCAATGCGACGCAACGCGAGTCTAGCGGTCAAATGGACGACGTGGACTTGAGCTTCTTGTCCGAGCTCCTATCCCAAGAGCCCAATGCCGCCGTCCCCGTGACGAACTCGACCCCTTCGCCGTCGTTGTCGAGTCACAGCATGAGCAGCGGTGACAGCGTCAAGAGGACGGATTCGCCTGAGGAGCGGAAGAGGAGGCTGGCGTCGTTGCCGGAGTCTGCGGGCGATGACGCGCTAACGGACGACCGAGACGAGAGGCGCAGGATGCTCAGCGCGAAGAACGCTCGACACTATCGCTCCCGCAAGAAGGTACCACAGACGCTCTTATAAGAAGGCATCTCTCTAACTGCCCTTTGTTTGCTTCAGAACGAGCTGGTGACGCTGAGAGAGCAGGTGCAGCACTTCGAGGAGCAGCTGAAGGGCTTGCGCCTCAACCACAACGTGCTGCGAGCAGATAGTGCGGTCGCGTGTTGGGAGGAGAAGGCCATTGCCCAGCGCCTTAAGCGGCGCCAGGCGGAGGAGGTGAACGAGCAGCTGCAGCAGGCGCTGTTTGCCCATACCGGCTACGTTCGCAACCTGAGGTCGATCTTCACCGAGTCGGCACCTCCGAGCACGGCGCTCAACATGCGGCACTACCTGCACACGTACACCCACCTCCGAAAGGACCCGCAGCTTCGTGCACGCGACCTAGAAACGATTGGCACGGCTGCCAAGGTGGACAGAGCGATGCAAGTCGTTTTGCGCGAAACCTCGACGATTCCGGTGTCCACTTCCCCCGAGATTCTGTTCCAAGAGCTCGATCTTGGAGCGGACGGGCTCGGAAAGACCAGCACGGCGGTGTATGCGTTCAACACCCGGGACGCGAGCAAGGCGTTTGAAGTGGCATCCAAGGCGATCCTGACCACGTGCGGCGTTTGGCCAGATCACTCGCGAATTGAGGCATCGATGAAGTTCGTGGATGTGCCGCCGACAGAATTCAATGTTCTGTACAGTATTACAGCACACCGCTACCAGCATAACGCCACGAAGGCTCAAGCTTGTACCGAAGCGAGGGATCTCTACTACTCACGCATGGTCGGCTCATGCGGCGTTCTGATTTGGGACTTCGTCGACGCCGACGACCTGCACCCCGTCAAGTACGGCACGTTTATCAAGCGCAACACCGTCGGAGCGTAAGTGGATACAGTTGCGAATGCCATTCACTGACTAATGCGATTCACATGGATGATTGCGCAGACTGGTGCTGCGCCCAGAGGTGTGCTCGGACGGCGTGGAGCGCATGGTCTGCCGAAGTATCTGCACGGACATGCAAATTCTGAACAACTCGCCCAAACCGTCGTTGAATGTGGCCGAGTTTGCACTGCTGGAGGACATGATGGTGTATGAAAGTATTAAGGAGGGCGCCACCGACTGGCAGGACACTGCTGTCGCCGTGTAGCGAGGTGCAAGTAGCAACATCAAACTACTATTTCTATTAAATAGTACTACTATTTAGTAAAACCTAGTTGGAATGACTAAAAGTGAGTCTATTTCGATTACCGAATCATCAGTTCTCTCGCATTTGGAAGTGCGCAATGGACCAGGTCGAGGACGGCACCGCGCGACGGAAGCCGCTGGCCATGGCCACCGACGAGCAGGACACACGAGGACACACGCTCGGTCTGCAGATCTCTGGGTCGCCAGCGCTCGGGGGGCTCGACGTCGGTGGGCAAAATGCCGCGTTTTCCTCGCTTCGTTTTAGTGTCTGATCGCTTTTTGTGCGCAGATTTCCTCGTCCCTGGGGAGATGGAGCTGCAGACTGGAACGCTAGTGGACGAGTCGCTGCATCTCAACGCCTGTGGCGTCGTGGGCCCCTACAGGGAGGCCCCCCCGATGGACGACGACCTGGACATGACCTTCTTGTCCGACTTGCTGCAGCCCGAGAGAGCGGAGCTACTGCCCACGAGCAACGGGTGGGAGGCCTCGTCACGGACAGCGGACAGTCCCACGGACAGCGACGCTGCCGACACGAGCAGCAGCACGGAGGAGCCGGGGACGACAGTGCTGTCGTCGACGTCACCGTCCGGTTCGTCGGAGGTGGCAGAGGCTGAGCCCGAACGGGAGCTTAAAGGACGACTGGTCGATCGCAAGGCGAGACGACGAGCGCAGGTCGCCAGCAGTGCTCGGCGACTGCGGTGCAGGAAGAAGGTGCGCTGGACCTTTCGTAGCTGAAATGCTTTTTCGGGTGTCCAAGATTTAACGTGCAGGTTTGTTGCGCTGTGTCTAGTACGAGATGATGACGCTCAAGACCGAGGCGAGCTCGTTGGAGCAGCAGCTGGAAACCCTCCGCTCCAAGCACAAGCAAATGCGCGCAAATACGGCAGTGGCAGCGTGGGAAGAGAGGGCGATTGCGCAGCGCCACAAGCGGCGACAGGCGGAGGAGGCGAACGAGCAGCTACGGCAGGCACTCTTTCAGCAAAGCGGGTTCGTGCGGAACCTCCGGTCCATGTTCTCCGAGGCGATGCCTTGCAGCATCGAACTGAACATGCGCAACTTCCTGCACACACCCACGCGTCTGCTGAAGGATGAGCTGTCTCGAGTACGAAACTTGGAGAGGGTTTGCACCGACGCGAAGTTAGACATGGCCAAGCAGATCATCATGGAGGAAACGGGCGGAGTCAAGCCATTTACGACACCACATATTACCTGCCAGCAGATCGATCTAGGCCGCGACGGCTTCGGTATGACGACGGTGGCCGTGTACGCGCTGGAAACACGGAACGCGTGCAAAACTTTCAAGGCCACATGCAATGCCATCTTGAACTGCACAGCCGTGTGGCCCAATTATACACTGGTGACGTCCTCGTTGCAGGCGGTCGAGCTGCCCCCGACGAAGCTCAACATTCGATACGGGATGTCCCACAACATCTACGAGAGCGACGTCACTGGCGATCGGGTATCCGTGGAGAGTCGAGAGATCTCGTACTACCGCATGACCGAGGACTGCGGTATCTTCTTGTGGGATTATGTGGATGCGGACGACATGAATCTGCTACAGAAAGAGACGACGGCCATGCGCTGCACGATCGGAGCGTAAGTGGTGGGCTTTATCTCAAACAATTGTCTCGGCATTAATGGCTGATGCTTGATTCACTGTATTATTGTCTGCAGAGTGCTGGTGCGGCCCGAGATCTGCATGGACGGCGTGGAACGCATCGTTTGCCGCAATATCTGCACCAAGGTGCACCTGGCGGACTCGTCCGAGCTGACACCAAGCTTGGAGCGTTTCTCGAAGTCGAGGCAGCTGTGTGCCCGGATCTGCGGGTCGTTGGTGTACGAGACAATCAAGACTAACACAGCGACCAGCTCATATTGACGCGGCTGCGAGGCGTACGTCCTCGTATCCCTTAGCCATCAAGTGCTGCCGGTACCGGTAGTTTTCTTGTAAGCGCAGATATGTATTTCCTTCTCTACGTTTGTTTCACACACAAGGCTTTGCCCTCCGCGACAAGCTTGAACCGCAGTGGCTCACGCACACGATAAGCGCCACCTGATCCCTGCAACTGACGCGCGATCTGCCCCGGTACAGTACATACCCACAGTACATGTACTGTACTGTACATTAACGTGGTCTCTAAGGGGGTCTAGGGGTACTCTAGATGCCATTTTATGCACAGGTTGAGCGGACGATGTAACCTAAAAGATGCAGTCCGTCCACTAGCGTACGCCAAAAGAAAGTACGCGGAATGTTACTAAAAAATCCTAATGTGAATTCTCAGAACTGTTACTTTTTAAAGTTAAAAAAAACCCAGGGGTCATCAGAGTGACCGTAGTTATCCAAATCCAGTAGTGCGTATAGTTCTGAAACCTGATTTGAACCGGTTCCGTGTCACCGAACCGATGTAACATCAACAATAGTGATCATGGTAGGTTTTATACACAATGCGGGACTAAGTTCCTAAGTTCCCCCAAAAAAACTCAACACTGTCTCTCTATCTCTTCTTTCTACCTATACTGTATCCCCCCCCTCTATAAATATGTTATATATATACATAAGTATAGGAACTCGGAACCCGAGAGATGTCAACTTAACCATAGCCCTTCTAGATATGAAAATCTGGTTCCGAAATTTGGGAACCCGAAGGCATCCACAATTCGCCAATTAGCTGCAATTTACTATAGAATTGAAGCACCACAGCAACTCTAGTAAGTACGACATCGTTTTGGAACCGGTTCGGAACGCGGTTCTGGAACCTCGGAACTTACCATGCAAAATTGTTATTCGACTTATCGAGCTAGTTCCGCTTCTGCTTTTCTTCCGTTCATTCCGTTTTTGCCGTTTGAAGTATTTTTGCTCAAGCTGACGGAGTCGATCGAGTGCTGCAACTGCAGTGGGTCTTCTGGACGGATCGTCATGCATCAGCAGCTCTAGGAACTGTGTCCTCTCTCTCCCCGTGTCATACCAGCTTCCGTAGACTTCATCTCCACACGTTTGGATCAACCGCCCAACAGATCATACGTCCACAGCAGTGGTGTGACTACCATCGCGGAAGATCTCGGGGGCGTGTTCGGCTTGACTCAGGTGGTGGCCGCTTGGTGATACCTGTGGACTTCGCGCTGCATCCATGAAATCTATCAGAAACCACGAGCTGTGGTCTTCGCGACTCTTGATAACATTCGGCCATCGAATATCTCGATGCATCCACGAAGCAGCACGCAGTTTCACCAATGCTTGCAGCACATTTGCTAGCGCGTGAAATAACTCGACAAGATTTGCTGGTCTTGTTTCTTGACCACGTGGCTTGAATATTAATCGCATTGCATTCTGGTCTGCATGATCCAGTCGATCAACGTTCGGAATGGCGTGCTCTTTCAACACCTTGTATACCGCTTCAACATGGTCCTTCTCGTTGAAATAGCGCTTCTGGAAAACACTTGACAACACAGGATGGTTCGAGTACTACTCTGACTCCAAGATCACGGAACAGATTCTTGTATTCATCTCGAGCGCTTTCCGGGCACAAACTTGCAACACTTTGCAACAGTCGTGCGACGTTGAGAATTGCCAGCAGCAAAAGAAAACGTCCTTCCAAATGTTTAACATCATATACTCCCAACTCAATTGCGTCCACATCATCGTGCGCACGAGTGATTGCATACAATCTGGCTTCATAGCCAACGGCTGCGTATCCGAACAAATATGGAGCGTCACCGTAGCTCCAAATAAGATTCTCAAATAACTCGCGGCGTGGCGTCCCTATCTGCTCTCCAGGAGCCTTTTCCTCACCGCGAAAGACGCACACAGAATCCACAATAAAAAGGTAATCTGGACGATTTGATCCTGTTGACGCTGATCGACTTGAATTCCGGTCGCTTTTACCGATGTTGTGTAGCACGAAGTTCAAAACGTTGCGAATCAAGTCGTCCCAAAACGAGATGAACGAAGTCTCAGTGTCACCAGCATACACAATACGACTTCCAAGCCGGAACAGGAAATTCACACACTGCTTCAAGTTGTCAATTTTGAATAACTTCGCCATCAGCTCAGGAGATGGGGAGGTCATCTTGGTGATCCAGGTGTCGTAAATTTCTTGATGCAACGTGATTTTTTCCGGTTCAAATCAGGTTTCAGAACTATACGCACTACTGAATTTGGATAACTACAGTCACTCTGATGACCCCTCGTTTTTTTTAAAACTTTAAAAAGTAACAGTTCTGAGAATTCACATTAGGATTTTTTAGTAACATTCCGCGTACTTTCTTTTGGCGTACGCTAGTGGACGGACTGCATCTTTTAGGTTACATCGTCCGCTCAATCTGTGCATAAAATGGCATCTAGAGTACCCCTAGACCCCGTTAATGTACCATGTAGTACAATTTTGATTGGCTCGAGGTCTAATCAAATTTGTGGCATCATCAATTCGCGTCCTCGATTACGTTGACCGAATTTGTCAACGAATCTCGATAAGAAGCGCGCCTGGAAGATGTCGTCACTCTCCAAGTTGGCTTGCGAACAACATGAGCTACCTCGGCGGTGAATCGACCAGCTCCGGCTCCGTGGGCGACGCGGACTTCGATGTGAATTTGCTCTCGGGGTTCCTGTTCCAGTGTGATGGGATGCCCAAGCTCATGGACGACGACCTCGACCTTCAGGCCAGCACAACAGCAACAGCAGCTAGCACTGACGGCACCGGCAGCAGCGACGACGCCGACGCATCGCCCGATTCCTCCGTGTCCGCTCTTGCTTCGCAGTCCCCAGAGACGGGCAAAACGTCGGACCGCAAGGCGAAGCGAAGGGCGCAGGTGGCCGTGAGCGCGCGACGCCATCGTTACCGAAAGAAACACGAGATGCTGGACCTACGGAAGGAGGTGGCGGACCTCACAGACCAGTTGCATTCTCTGCGCTCCAAGCACAAGCTACTGCGGCCGGATGGAGCTGTGGCGGAGGCGGAGGAGTGCACTATGGCGCAGCGACACAAGCGACGACAGGTGGAGAAGGTGAACGAGCAGCTGCGGCGTGCGTTAGTGATGCAGAGACGCTTCTTCGCCTCGATGCAGGGCCTCGTCTTGAACTCGCCTATCACAAACGCCGAGCTCAACATGTCCAGTCTGCTGCATACGTTCACGCACCTGGGACGGTCAGCGTATGCGCGTCGGCGCGACTATCTGGCAATGTGCACGGACTTGAAGGCGGACCTGGCAGTGCAGATTCTTGTACGTGAGACCGAAGGGATGAATTTCGCTGGACCACCAGCGATTATCACGCGCAGCGTACCAACTCGGAAGGCGCAACAGCAGATCGTGACGACCGTCGCAGTGTACGCGTTTGACTTTCTGGATCTGAAGACCGTGTTCGTGTCTGCTTGCAGTGCCGTGCTGGGTTGTGGCACCGACTGGCCGCAGTACACTACATTGTCATGGAATGGCGAGGTGCTGGCCAAACCACAAGGAAACGTCAGCTACTCCAAGTCGGACACGAGTTACCAAAGCACGGTTACCCTTGCTCAAAAGGTGTCAGTGGAGTCTCGCTCGCTAGTATTCTACCGCATGAGCGACAGCTACGGTGTATTGGTGTGGGATTTCGTGGACCAAGACGACCTGTACCCTGTCAAGCCCGAGACGACTATCAAGCGCGACCTCATTGGAGCGTACGTGTGTGTGTGTGTGGACTTTTTGCTATGAGGGGGGGGAGGGTGTGTGTGTGTAAAAAATGGTTTGCTAACGATGTGTACGTGGTTCCTCGACCAGTGCTATGGTGCGTCGCGAGCTATGTCACGACGGCGTAGAGCGCGTCGTGTATCGGTCGATCTGCACAAAGCTGCACTCGTTCTCACTGCCTGCCACAGCGCCGGAAGTCGCGAATTACCTAGAGAAGTCAGAAGAGGGAGCCAAGGCGTGTGGCGACACAGTGTTCAGCTACATTCGCGACCACGCCTCGGAAGCTGCTGGCATGGTCAGTGTGTGAACATCGCGTTGTGCTCTGCAGCAATTGATACATTAGGGGTTATTATTCTCTGCAATTGGCAACCCGAGTTACCCATGGTTGGCCAAATTCTCGAGGAGCGGTAATTGGACGTGTCTACAGCTGTGTAGCTGATTAGCTCACACGACAACTTCTGCCTTGGCCTTGCGCTCTGGATACGTCTTCATGAGCAAGTTCCATGCAGAGTTCTCGACGGTGTCAGCATTGCGGCAGAATACCGTCAAGAACGCCTCGTTCACCTTGCCACGAGGATGCGTCATGACGCTAACGGGTGGTGTGCTGTGTGTGATGGAACGGAATGTGGTGCGAACAGCTTGGTCCGGCATGCGTTCTGACTCCAGAATCATGCTGCACACAATAATAATACATCCACGAACGGCATAATGTTAGCAACAACGAAAAACTCACATGAACTGATGCAAGACAGCAGCGAACGTACCAGCCCACTTCGTCGTTGCGCAACGTCGTCTCCGGGTTCTCGACTGCTGGCGGCGGGTACAGGTCATCGGCTGTGATTGTCTCCCACGTGATCATCACGAGGTCATCACGCACGTTTCGTCGAACCAAGAAGTACGAGTGGAAGTAGACCATGCGACCCTTGTGATCACGCAGCACCGGGACGATCGTGCGTCCATAGCGAGTGTTCGCGTCCAGCTCCATGAGGCGCTCGCACGTCACGTGGCGTCGGAACCGCTCTGGGACGTCGAACACGAAGTTCGAGAACGAGTTCCAGCAGGCCTCCCCCACCTCGTGGTGGGTGAAGCCTGACACCACCCGTCCACGCACTTGCTTGATCTCGAGGTCGGGTCCGTTCGAGTTCAGCTTGATGTCCGTCAGAGGATAGGACACCCCCGCGCCAAACTCAGCGCGAATGTACTGCTCGCCAACCACCATGCGCTTATCAGCGATGCGCGTCAACATGGTTGATCGCTCGAGCGTGTCGACAGGCAAGCGGTGGTACCAGTGCTGGATGTGCGGCTTCTGCAGCGGCACGGAGATGAGACCGACGTTCGGGTTGGAGAGCACACCGCCGCCCATCGCCTCGTCTTCTCCGCCTCCTCCTCCTCCTTCTTCTTCCTCTTCTTCGACCTCGTTCACTTTCTTGCGCTTGCACCGGTGCTGTGTGATCACGTCCTGCTCGCGCTTGATGCTGGTGGGGGAGCTGGATCCTTGGTGGTGGTGGGTCATGATGGCCATCTGCTCCTGCAGCATCTGCACCTGCTCCCGCAGCCTCGCCAGCTCCTCCTTCTGGCGGTTGCGGTGCTTCCGCGCCGACTTGGCCACTTGCGCGCGTCGACGCAGCTTCTTCTCCTCCTCGGTGAGGCTCTTGACGGGCGCGTTGAGGATCTCCTCCGAGTCCTTCAAGCTCGAGCCGCCGCCGTCGCTCCCGCCGCCGTTCACGCTCGACGGCGGCGAGCACGTGGGCGAGTCCGAGCGCATGGAGCTGGGCGCCGAGGCCACGCGGGGCCGCGCGCGCTGGCGGCCGCTCGAGCTCTGGCGGGGCGAGGCGCCGAAGAAGGTCTTGAGCTGCTTGGGCGAGTCGCGGAAGGCCGACGGGGACAGCAGCGCGCGGTCGTGCGGCTGCGGCAGGTTCAGCGGCTGGTGCAGCAGGCCGTCGTCGAAGGGCTTGAGCTGCAGGTGCGCGGCGGCGGACTCGCTCTGGTGCGTGGGCAGCGCCTGCACGGTGGCGGCGAAGTCCAGGTCGGCGATGGAGGCCGGGTACACGCCCATGAAGAGCTCGTGGTCGGGCGAGTCGACGGCCTCGTCCCCCTCCAAGAACGGGTACAGCTCATCCGGGTGGAAGGCGGGCGTCTCCATGGCGGGCAAGGAAGGTGTGGATCTGCGCCGCGGCTGGTCTCTTGAGCACTGCGCGGTCACGGGCGGAAGCCGTCAACTGTCCTTCGAAATTTACAGTTGTAGAGCGTTCTACTGTGCTGGTAAACTGTGTTCTGTGTGAAAGGGCATCAACGTGCATAGTAGCAGCAGGTGTTCGTTGCCAGATGAAAATGCTCTTATACATACGAAGAAGCTGGCAGCGTGACGAGCGATGTGGACTGTGAAGCGAAGGAAGTGCTATGACTACGGAGGCCGCAGCTTGCTGCAGCCATCGCCAAGCCAGCGCCAAGCCAGCGGAGCCCGTCGAGCCAGCTGAGCGCGGAGCAATCGTTACTCGGTGCGCGTAATCCCGACTGGCCAATCAGCGCGCGCCGCAACTGATGAAAAGTCAGCTCATCGGCGCAGCGACGGGCCATGCATGGATGTAGTATCTTCAACCACGAACGCGACTAAAGAGCTCACCGCGTCCGTGCTGCCGATGGCGCCGTCCTCTATAGCACAGGCCGACGGCCGTGCGTGCTTGGCGGCGGCGCACCTGGTAGAACGCCAGCCAGCGCACAGAGCGCAAGTCGGGCGGCGATTCCGGCGGGTGATTTGGCGGCGTTAAACGGGGCCACGTAATCGCGAGGGATTGCATGAGCCTCTGTACATGTTGCAGTTATCCGGCAAAGTCACTTGCCTCATGGCAAGTGGCAACGGCTTTCTGAAGCGGCCACCTCGAAAGCTCAGAAATGCCGATACATGTAAAGCCAACCTGCATCGGGCTACTTTGCTGCTGCCGAGCTACGAACTGCGCACTACACAGGACTCACGCCATCTGTGGCTGCCGCGGACCAGGCCCGCCGCCGCGACAACTTCAACGTGTTAAAGCAGGTCGTGAGCGAGATCACATTGGCCCAGCATTGGCGCGCGTCGCGGGCGAAGCAGCAAGCGCAACGCAAGGTCGGCGTTAAACGCGTCCAGCGCAGCTGATTGCGCGGCGCAAACGTTTACCCTGGCTTGGCGACCGAAGGCTCGGTCTCTGCTGCGAGGAGAGCGACTGCCGAAAGTGCTCTGCGCGCAGTTTTACCATTGTTAGCGTAGTGGTGCGGACCTCGTTTGCCAAGTCTCCTTATATACTGCATACCCCGAGAAAAAATGTACTGAAGCGGATGGGCCGTTCGCTACGACAGACATGGTCGGAACCATAAAGCCCTGTTGCTCAGCTCCTTGCCCACGCCACTGGCGTCGCTTACGCGCCCTTGGCCTTTGGTGCACGCAGTCTGCGCGCGAGCCGGACGACATGGGCCAGCAGGACGACGGCAGCGGTTGCGGCGTACGTGGCGAAGATGAACGGTTCGCGCGGCAAGTGGCAAGCCGTTACTTGTGGCCGGCCCGCGTCCACATGGCCGGTGCGCGGCAGCCTCAGCAGCGCGTAGCTCGGGTCGGGGCGCTGCCCCCACGAGAACGCCGGGATGGTGAACTCCTTGGCCGCGGCGTTGGGGTGCTGGTACGCGCACCACGCGTGCGTGTGGCCCGACAGCACCAGGTCGGGCTGCACCTTGTCCAGCAGCTCCGTGGTCAGCTCGCGCGAGAGCACGTGGTGGTGCGTCTCGTACTTGAACGCCGGGGCCTCGTACGTGACGTGGCCCGCCTCGCGAAGCCGCTCCTCCCCGCACTGCAGGTCGTCCACGCGGAAGAGCGGCAGGTGCGAGAGCAGCACGACGCTGCCGCTCGTGCGCGCTCGCAAGTCGCCGAAGCGGACGCTCTCCAGGAAGCTCCTCGCCTCCGTCTTCACCTCGTCGCTGGCTACGTCCGAGTCCAGCGCCATCGTGTTGAGACTCACAAAGGTGTGGCCCCCGATCTCGTCGATGCGGTTCGTCTTCCCGAACGTGACTTCGAAGCGCTGCAGGTCCTGGAGCCGCAGGTCTCGGCCGAACGAGGCGTCGTGGTTGCCCACCAGGTAGAGCGTCTTCAAGGGCAGGAAGCTGCCGAAGGCCCGGAAGAACCGCCCGGCGTACTCGTCCCAGTCCGTGGCCGGCGTCCAGCGACCGCCCTCGTCGAACTGGTCGCCCAGCACGAGCGCCACCTCGGGCGCGTGCACGTCCACGGCCGCCCTCGCGGCTGCGCGCACCTGCCAGTCCACCCACAGCCGCTCAACGAACGAGCGCCGCCTCTTGCCCAGCAGATGCACGTCCGTCACGACGAGCACCGTGAGCGCGTCGTCCGCAGGGGACTGTGGCAGCTGCCGCTGGCAGCGCCACGCCTGCAGGTAGAAGACGCCCGCCTGGCACAGCAGCACCGCCGCGGCGACCAGAGCCAACTCCCATCGTCGCACCATCTTGTGGCGTTTACCAGTTGATGCACTTGAAGTAACGCTTAAGTTAGAAACGAAAGAGAATGATGGTCATATCTTTGATGTTGAAGAGGCAGTTCAAGATGGCGCAGCTCGAAGCGACCCGCGCGCTGGAGGAGCTGCTGCTGCTGCAGCGCTCTCACATCGACCACGCGCTGTACCCACTATTGGAGGACGCGCCGGTGCGTTCGTCGCCGTGCTACACGCTGTGTGTGTGGCGCAGTGTACAGCTCATGTGTGTGTCTTGCTTGTGACAGCTCGGGGACTTGTTGGAGCATTTCCAGTCGACGGTACTGGATCTGCAGCGTCAGGAGCCATCATTCTGGCAGCTGCGCATGGTGGAGTTCATCCGGAGCGTGCTCGAGTCGCGTCTGGGCGGCTGCATCGAAGACGCAGTGGGCTCGGCAGCTTCTGGCGCGCAGCAGGACATTCCTGCGCAGGTTGTGGCCCGTGCTACGGCCCAAGTGCAGGCCAACAGCAAGCTGGAACCGACGCTGAGGCAATTGCAGAGTGAGGTGGAGGACGAGGTGGCCAGACTGAAGGAGGCGCTAAATACTGACAAGGACGAGAACCGGCTGGGAGCTCAAGAAGACGCGGACAAGCACTTCGTGGCCAAGTTCTGGGAGAAGCTGCAGCATGCGGTGGAGCTGAGAGAGAAGCAGCCCACGTCGGACGAAGGACGAGGCGGCGGAGGACTCGAAAAGGACTTCGAGAGCTGCTCGTTCGAGCGACTCACTTTCGACGACGATTTCAACGACATGTCGAGGTCGGCGATGAGGTGGGTCAAGTGGCTGTTGTGTGAGTAACTTATCAGTTTGCTTCGGTGTTGATATATTGTATTGAATGCAAAGCTTTCCGTGTATGGAGGACTTCCCTACTACGATACGACGGATGCAGAGTGCCGATCCGGTGGAGCGCGCGACGGGTCTAGACGAGTTGATGCAGGTAGGAAATACGGCTCCCTTTTTTCATGTTGAAGTGGTAGACTGCTCATGGAAGTACTGGCGCATTGTCACGCACGGTGTGTTGTGTAGATACCCCTTCTCGAGATTATCCATTCCGGACCGATATTTCCTGCTGCGTGTTCAGCTGTGGTTGGCTTATTCCTCGACAGAGAAGTGCGTGGAGAGCGCGGTGAGTCTGCCGAACGCGCCAAAGGAGTAGTCTACGACTTGATGAAGCAAGTTGAAGATGCGGCTCAATTTCTCGAGTTGTATTGGGCAGTTCTCGACTTTATGGGGTCGCGCCTGGAGACTGGAGAGCTGTTCTTGTACCGCCAAGACATCTGTGAAAGCACCGATCAACGCTCCATCGCCGTTCTAGACTGCTTTCGCGTATTGCACGAACTACTTTGCAGGATTATGCGGCACTGGGTGTATTTTTCTGTCGAAGACTTCGCTCAACTCCTGCACGCAACGTTCCGCCTCCTAACCATGTACTCGAAGGCAGAGACTGAGGTCGAAGCGGAGCAGGTCAATCCACTCACGCTGTTGTTCCTCATCGACGACCATCCAGTGCGGTGGTTTAAGCTGTGGCTACTCAATGCTCCAAACTCGAGGCAACTTTTCGCGGCAATTGATGACTCTGGCTTCATCGCTGATCTACTCCAGCGCTTGTCTCGAAAGCGGCCGTTGTCTCCGATAAAGTCATCGAACCCATCGGTTGATGCGATCGAAAAGCGCACCGTCCAATGTGTAAGCGGAAAGTGCTCGTGTTGGGTGTTATAGCTTTTTTCATCTGACCTTATCAATTTGTGACCAGGCGTTGGCTATATTGTCATACATTTGCGAGTATCGACAAGGTCGAGAGCTGGCTAGCCAGTGGCAGCGAATGTCAGCTCACGCATGTATCAAACAACGGCAAACGACTTGGGAAAGGCCTGTTCTGGAAGCCACCCCAGCTGAAAACGACTCAGTATACCGCACTGTGAATCCTAGTGTCCCCGAAGAGGTGAGGTTGTGCTGTTGCACAAGCTATTACACCTGACGTTGATTCAGAGCTGATCAGATAAATACTACGCGTTACCCGCTCTTTATTGTCCGATAGGAGCCGCGTGATGACTTGGAAGCTGACTACCAGCACCTCGGAACTGGTGTTATTGATGCACTCGTCCTGTCAGCTGCAACGGTCTGCTACATTCGATCGCCCTTGCGAGCATTTCCAAGCCGCAACGACGTGGTGATCTAACGTGTTCGCACTAATTGTTTTATAGATTATCGTCATGGAACCGAAGTGCTCCCAAGAAGGCGCTGACATGTCGTACCACGAACGCTGGTCATTGTGTATCTCCAATAGTGTTGCAACTTACCTCCATAGCGCAGGTCTTGGCGATTTAATTGCAGCACTCGCTAAGGTATGAAGACAACTTCGACATGAGCTAGGTTGTCATCACGATAACTAACTAACTGCGTGTTTCTCGTAGCTCATCGATGCTTGTTGGGCAGACAACTCAAGTAATGTTTCTGCTACTACAGAACTGGAAGAATCTAACCCATGGTTTCCATTTAGGCAACCGAAGGGTGTCACTGAAGTATGCGAATTGGTGATTGACAGTATATCGAAACGAACGCGACGGGGTGTTCTCAGCTCTTCGGGGCTTCAATCGTCTGGCCAGCTGATCTTACGGATGGTGCTGTCAAGCAAGGTTGTGACAGATGATGTTACTCAAACTCCCAATTCTCACACATCGAAACTCATTTTTGAGTTATGCAAAAGCTACCTACAATCGTGGCACCGTGAAGCGATGACTTCATGTGACCAAAAGTATCAGTCAAGTTGTGATCCAAGCGGACTTGTCGAATTGATCTCGGATGTAGCAGTGATTCCGCCCGCGTTCAAGGTGGCGAATAAAGTTGGGATTATTGACGAACTCCGGGAAGGTTGCAGATCTCTTTCAAAACATGATGTTAGCCGAGAATTTTCTCGTCTCAGCAGTCGTATTCTAAGTGCTCAGTGTCATCCAGCAGCTGGGGTACGCAATGTGCACGATACCCCGGTTGTGAATGCCTACCTGGACAATCATTTGAACGAATTGGCAACGTTAAGTTTTCATCCGACACCTGCGAAGAATATTTTCAGCCTCTTTGGCGTCCAAGTTACCATATCTCAAATCATCACCGAACTCCAAGAGACGGTCGACTTCACGGTATTTCTAAACAGCCCCGATGATGAATGTCCCTCGCAGCTGATCGCTCAATGCAGCCGTTTACAGTGGTTGCGGTGCTGCTTGAGCTCGCAATTTGCATCCTCATCACTGCTTTCGATTGAAACCAGTCCATTGATTGAATTCATTTCGGAGACGCTTGCCGTTCACAAAGCTGGCTTCTGCATAAGTTCATGCCATGCAGAAGATACGTGTTGTGTGGCATTTCAGTTGGTCCTTTCGCTGGTCTCGAGTGTGCCATCAATGCTCGAGTGCAGTGATCTGCTCTCAGAGCTCAAGCTATTGAACCTTGATGGCAAACGCATACTTCAGCGCGACTTGCTGTGTGACAGTACCGAGACCCTGGGATCGTGCTCGTTTCTTGAGAAGCAGCTTTACTACGAATTTGAATTTGTTGGCGGCCCGAGTGAAAAACTGCCTCAGTGTGAGCTTTTCGCTTTTGATACGCACTCTCGGCAGGCAAAGAACTTTCAAGAAAGTTCAAGAGGGGTGGAGGCTTCAGACGGCAACATATCCGAATTCTCCTTTACGCTGGGAAAGAAAATACTCCAGGCTATCCAAGATGGTGTCGAAGCTGGCTCAGCAACACCTATGGATTTTGTGCTGATCTCGCAAGCTTCGTGGGAGCTCATTAATGACCTAGAGGACGAATCCGTGGCAGAATCGTCTTCTGTTACCTGCAAAGTGGCTGCTCCCTTTACCGATATCTTCGCCAAACTCATATACAATCTCGTTATGAGCAAGCGCAGTCGGTTGGAGCCGCCGGCCAAAACTCACGTAGACGAGCTGGATGTGAACTCCGCCACCAGCCCGACACCAAATGATGATGCTTTCTTCCCAACAGACTCGCAACGAAAGTTGATGAACCGTTTGTACAAGAACTATGCGAGAGACTTATCTCTGAACTCGTCACCCACCCTGTTGCACTGCATCGTGAAGAAGTTTGGCAAGGTTGCCATGGACTGTTTTCCGGTTACAGTCTTGATGATGCTGTATCCTACTTACGGGGAAGCCGACATCCTGAGCTTCTTATCTCATTGCATTAGGAGCCCATCCTCGGGTTTTCTCTGGCCGACAAGCGTTGTGAACAGCAGCGATAGCGTTGGTGGAGATGCCGTAGTATTAGCAACGGCAGCAATTTCAGAAGGGGTCGAGATCATATTGAAAAGGGAGTTTCCCCAGGTATGTTTGTATCTACCAAAAGCGTATGATGAACTGACACTCGAGTGCTAATTAACGTGAATGTTCCTACTTCGTACACAGCTCTTGCAAGCGATTGATCAGTGCCAGTGTTCAGTGCTGAGTCTCGTGCTGCGATGGCACAGCCAACATTTCTGGAACTATTTGGATTGGGAAAACGTTGTAATCTACACTTATTTCAGCATCCTTTATGGGGCTGATGTTCAGGTAAGCACCTAGAATGAAGTGTTGACGGATACCTTCGAGTGGCTAACACCAGGTGACCGTGACCTTGTTGCTTTCAGGTTTACATTATCGTCGCAATTTTGAGGCATTTGGAACCTAGAATGCGGGAACTGACGGCCAAGCACAGCTCACAAAGCCTTTCACCTTTCCTCACGCTCATGCGTGAGCCCATTCGGAACTTTCGCTTCAGTCCGTGGAGAACACTTTTGCTCCGCCTTCGAAGCGAATATCATGAGGAGGTAGTGGCACTCTTGTTTCCCTCGGTATAAATATGGGAGGAGGAGTTCTGTACTCCCGGTGTGTTGGTGACGTAATCCCTACTATAATGCTCCCATAGATGATAACCAAAGAAACCGATCTGAAGCATGCCTCGACGTAAGCAGCCCCCGCTGCGTCTATTTCACTAGCATGCGGTGTGTGGATCGTAAACCAAGACATAGTCCGATAACGAACCACTTCATGTAGTTTATCCGCGTGTAATGATGGCATGGATCTCTTCATTTTCGCATTAGACTGGTGTGAGAGTGGCGTCGACTTTCGCTTCTACAAAAGTTCGCCATCATGTCTCCCCTCATTGCTGTTGACCCGGATTCTAGTGTGACCTCGATTCCTGAAATCAACTATTCGCGCGGAAAGGCACTGATGGCCCGTGGATCGCAGGAGCCTAACGCTCACATGGCGGAACGACTCGAGAAGGCAATGGGCAAACCATTGCCGCACGTGGAGATTCGCTTTGACGAGGTGTCCATTTCAGCGGACATCACTGTGAAGGACACGACGAAAGCGAAGACGGAACTGCCGACGATTGCGAATGTGATCAGACTGAGTGCTGCCGAGCTAACGGCCAAGACGCACGTAGTCAAGAAACAGATTTTGCACAAAGCGAGTGGTGTGGTGAAGGCAGGCACCATGACGCTGGTGCTCGGGCAACCTGGATCGGGCAAGTCTTCACTTTTGAAACTCCTCAGTGGCCGACTTTCCCGAGCCAAAGGCGTCAAGGTGGAAGGTCAGGTGACGTACAGCGGTGCACCGCAGGAAGAACTTTTCAAGCGCCTCCCGCAATTTGTGTCGTACGTGAGTCAGTATGACAACCATGTGCCGATTCTTACCGTGAAGGAAACGCTCGAGTTCGCGCATGCCTGTAATGGTGGCAGTCTTCCGAAGAACGACGAGTCTTTTGCTAGTGGTACCCCTGAAGAGAACACGGCAGCGCTTAAGGCGGCTCAAGCCCTGTACCAGAACTACCCGGACGTAATAATCCAACAATTGGGCTTGGGGAATTGTCAGGACACCATCGTAGGCGATGCGATGCTGCGTGGGGTGTCTGGTGGAGAACGTAAGCGTGTGACGATGGGGGAGATGGCCTTCGGCAGAAACTACGTGGCCATGCTGGATGAAATTAGCACGGGCTTGGACAGTGCTGCAACGTTTGATATCATTTCCACTCAACGTAACCTGACGCAAACGTTCCACAAGACTATGGTCATTTCACTGCTGCAGCCGTCCCCGGAAGTGTTTGCACTGTTCGATGATGTGCTGCTACTGAATGAAGGCTTTGTGATGTATCACGGTCCTCGAAGTCAAGTCCTGGGCTACTTTGAGAGCTTGGGCTTCAAGTGTCCACCTCGTCGCGACGTGGCAGACTTCTTGTTGGACCTTGGTACGGACAAGCAACACCAATACGAGGTCGGAACTGCGCCGAGAAGCGCTCAGCAATATGCTGAGATATTTGAAAGGTCTGGCATCCACCGGGAAATGCTGGAGGACTTGCACGCTCCAGTGAACTCGACGCTGGTTTACGATCGAGAACGCCACGTGGAGACACTTCCGGAGTTTCAGAGGAACTTTTGGGCTGAAACAAGCATTCTTGTAGCGCGTGAGATGAAGATGGTACTACGAAACGTGAATGCCATCAAGACCCGTCTCTTCATGGCATTGTTTTTGGGGCTTCTGAATGGCAGCACATTCTACCAGTTCGACCCAGTTAACTCTCAAGTTGTTATGGGTATCGCCTTCACTGCAGTGAACACGTTATCGCTGGCCCAGGTCACCTTGATTCCGTCGCTCCTCTCGATGCGGGATGTGTTTTACAAGCAACGCCAGACCAATTTTTTTCGAGCGACGTCGTTCACTGTTGCAAGCTCGGTGAGTCAAATCCCGATGGTGCTGGTGGAGTCGGTACTGTTCGGCACGATCATGTATTGGATGTGTGGCTTCGTGTCTACTGCAGAAGGGTATTTTCTGTTCCAACTTGTGGTTTTTCTCACAAACATCGCGTTCACTTCACTGTTCTTCTTCATTGCGGCGGCATCCCCAAACATGAACGTGGCGAACCCTGTGGCGATGCTGTTCACGCTGTTTTTCGTCCTGTTTTCAGGTTTTGTGATTACGAAGGATACGATTCCAGACTATTTAATTTGGATGTATTGGCTGAGCCCTGCGGCTTGGGCCGTTCGAGCGCTCGCGGTGATTCAGTACAGCGATTCTCGCTTCGCGATGTGTGCATTCGAAGGCGTCGACTATTGTGAACAGTACGGCATGGTGGCAGGGGAATACCTGCTGAGTGTGTATGGTTTACCAACGGCGAAGTACTGGATTTGGTACGGCTTGGCGTATTTGGTTGCATTCTACCTGTTTTTTCTGGTGCTGTCTGCGCTGATATTGGAATTTTGGCACTATGAGCGACCCGCAACCGTTGTTCTTGACAAACAAAATAACCAGCTCGAAGAGCCTCCGACTTCATCCTACGACTACAACTTTGTGAAGACCCCAAGGGCGGCTATGACGAGTCAAGGAGATGAGACTGAAGCAGTGATTCCTGTATCTCGAGCGGCGGAGACGAAGAAAGTTGCGCCTGTGACGATCGCCTTCCGGGGTTTGTGGTACTCTGTGCTGGATCCAAAGAACGGTAAACAAGACATCGACTTGCTGAAGGGAATCGACGGGTTTGCTTTGCCAGGAACCATCACGGCGTTAATGGGCTCGTCGGGTGCAGGCAAGACGACTCTTATGGATGTCATTGCTGGTCGAAAGACAGGCGGCAAGGTTCGCGGTCAAATCCTATTGAATGGCCACCCTGCCACAAAGCTGGCAATCCGGCGGGCAACCGGATACTGCGAGCAGATGGATATCCACTCGGACGCGTCCACGTTTCGTGAGACGTTGACATTCAGCGCGTTTTTGAGGCAAGGATCAGATGTCCCTAAAAGCGAAAAGTTTGATTCAGTGAACGAATGCTTGGAGTTGCTGGGTCTGAGCTCAATCGCAGACCAGATCATACGTGGCAGTTCCACCGAGCAAATGAAGCGCTTGACGATCGGTGTCGAGTTGGCAGCACGGCCCAGCGTGCTGTTTCTTGATGAACCCACCAGTGGATTGGATGCCCGATCAGCAAAGCTGATCATGAATGGCGTTCGGAAAGTGGCAGATACAGGGAGAACTATCGTGTGTACTATTCACCAGCCGTCTGCAGTGGTGTTCAAAGTATTCGACAGTTTACTGCTGCTGAAGCGCGGTGGTCAAATGGTCTTCTTTGGCGAGCTGGGGCCAAAGGCTTCCAAGCTAATCAACTACTTCGAGGCAATTGATACAGTGGATACGCTGAAAGAAGACTACAATCCTGCAACCTGGATGCTGGAGGTTATCGGAGCGGGTATCGGCAATGGAGCCGGGGAGGAGACCGACTTTGTGGCGTTGTTCAAGAGCAGCGAGCAGTACCGACAGCTTCAAACAAATCTCGACCGTGATGGAGTCACACGGCCATCGTCATCGATGCTTGCGTTAGAGTTTGATCGCAAGCGTGCTGCAACCAATGCGACACAGGCGACGTTTCTGATCAAGCTGTTCTTCGATTGTACTGGAGGACGGCGTCCTACAATTTGACGCGGTTCATCATTTCGATCGTCTTGGGCGTGGTTTTCGGGATAGCGTACGCTAGCGCTGAGTACAATTCGTACCAAGGTATGAACTCAGGCTTGGGCATGGTGTACATGACGACCTGCTACATCACGTTCATTACGTTTAACGGGATTGTTCCAATTACTTGTCAAGAACGCGCCTCATTTTATCGAGAGCGTGCGGCACAAACGTACAACGCGTTTTGGTACTTTGTGGGAGCTACGCTGGTGGAAATCCCATACTGCTTCGCGTCGACTCTGCTTTTCATGGCCATATTTTTCCCGTCCGTGGGCTTCACGGTGTGGGGAATTTCTTTGCTTACTGGCTCAACTTGACACTGCTCATGATCATGCAGAGCTACTTCGGACAGTTTTTGTCGTATGCTTTGCCTAGTGTGGACGTGGCAACAAGCTTCACCGTGTTGATCCAAGCATTTTGCGTGCTGTTTGTGGGCTTCACTCCCCCCGTCGCATCCATCCCTCATGGTTACAAGTGGCTGTACCACCTGGTCCCGCACACGCACACATTCGCAAGTCTGACCGCAATTGTGTTTGGCGTTTGCTCGTCTGACGGGAGTGAGATTGGCTGCCAACAAATGACGGGTACGCCGCCCACTCTGCCCGATGGCATCACTGTGAAGGGGTATCTGGAGACCATTTTCGCAGTCAAGCACAGCGACATCTGGATGCACTTTGGCATTGTTGTCGCGTGGGTCGTCTTCTTCCGTATCCTAACGATTCTAGCGCTGAAGTACATCAACCATCAGAAACGGTAAGCAGGTGTGGATCAGCGATGGTAGTCTATCCACTTCGGTGGAATACCGAACCGTGAGTGCGGAAAACACAGTTTGAACTACTACTAGTAGTAGTACGACAAAGCTGACCCCTCGCAGTGTTCGATTTCGATGCCAACTTTGCCAATGTATCGCCCAATCTGGAGCTAGTGAAAAGCTTCCAGTACTTCGTCGCACGGCAAAAACCGACCAGCAAAACAAATAGTGACCAAGCCGAAGCTGAAGTACAGGTACAAATTGAAACTCACCGATTAAAAAAGTTTGCGTTATTGCTCCACTGACGTAACCAAGCCTCGTTCATAAGCCTTATGATAAGGGGGGGAGCTTCACCGTCTTCGAGGATTCCGTCATGGCTTTCGTCGACGCATACGTGCTGTTCTTGATTGCGTTACTGCTCGGCATGACGCAAAGCAGCTTCACCGATTGAGTTTGGTCATCACACGTCAGGCCCTGCAGCTCCCTCGTTCTCTCTGCGCCACCGCATCATGACGAAACCTATCGGGTTTGTTGGATTCGGAAACGTGAACTCCGTCATGGCTGAGCTCGCCGTCAACGGCGGCTACCGCGTCATTTTGAGCAACTCCATGGGTCCAGCCTCCTTATCATCCGCTGTTGAAAAGCTGGGGCCTCTTGCAAGTGCGGCAACTGTCGACGATGCCGTGCAGCAGAGTGACGTGGTGTCTGTCTCCATCCCGTTAAAGAACGTCTTCCAGCTCCCCGCCGAGCTGTTTGCCGGGAAAACCGTCATCGATACGATAAACTACTACCCGGAACGCGACGTTTCCATCGACGAACTAGACAAGAGGATCGTCACCTGCAGTGAAATGGTTCAGCGTTACCTGAACGGTTCCCATGTCGTCAAGGCCTTCCACAACCTCGATCAATTTCACTTTCGCTATGGAGCTCGACCCGTGGGCGACCCCGAACGCTGGGCTCTCCCAGTAGCTGGTGACGATGCCGACGCGAAGGTCGTAGTCAGCGCCTTCATGGCTGCCATCGGGTTTGACCCCGTGGACTGCGGATCTCTCTCCGAGAGCTGGCGCATCCAGCAGAATACGCCTATGAACTGCACCCCATACATCGGAGAGCTGCCGAAAGATGCTACTCCTCAGGAGATGTTCGCGTGGGTGGCGCAAGATCACATTCGCGTCGTGAAGGAAGCAGATGTTAAAGCGACGGCCGCGAAGGCAGTCAACTCTGGTCGCGTCGGGCAGCTCTTTTCGGATTTCCCACCAGAGTATGCAGCTGTGTTTTCCATGAAGCACGACGAGTAGATTTGCTGCCACTGGCAGTATTAAGCTCCTAAAGACGTGAGAAAGACACCTTGCAGTACCAGACAGCGTTACTTTTGTGCCGTCTCGAGAAATTGAAGTTGATTTTAGAGCTGAAGTCGCACCATGTGTAGGTCATCACAAAACCCTCTTGAGCCAATTCAGAAGTATGTTTTACATATCGCTGAGTTGGGTCGTGTCCCGGTTGCCCAATTGGCGACTTCTCTTCTTGTCAAAATCTCCGCTTGCGACCGAAATGAATGTTCTTGGGAATTCGCAGCTCTCGCATGCTCTCTTCTAGGTCCGCCATGTCGACGTCACTGACTTCAGCTTCGTTGTTGGTTTCTTCCCCCGTGTCGTGCGTTTCTGCTCCTGCGTCCACTTGCATGCCTGAATCTTGACGTTTCGCTTGTTTCTTCTTCTTCTGTTGGCGTCTGCGTTTCCTAGCTTCGCGCTTCTTGATGGTCTCAGCATTTACTTCCGGAACATTATCTCGCTCTCCAGACTTGACATCACCTGGCTTTCCTTTCTCCTTGTGCTTATGCCGCTGGTGGAACGCAAACGTCTCTGGATACTGGTGCACTCGGATCAAGTGCCTTGACCGCTTGTCGTCGTGCTGGAAAGTCTCCGGACAGCCGTCCACCAGACAAACGAACATCGGCTTCTTCTTGGACAAAATCTTGAAGAATGCATCGTGGGTCTCGCTACACCAAAGTACATAAAACAAAATGTCAGCTCGAATCACCTCTCGAAATCTTAAAAATGCTGCCCCCTCACTCACCTAATGTGAATGTCCAGTAGCCGTAAACCCAGGAACGACCTCGAGCACTCTCGACAAATGTTGCGGTGCACCCTGTTTCAGAACACCAGTACAAGTTCAGGCTTAGTGTTTCGACCTCTACTGCCCCGCCCCTCTGCCTGCCCGCCTTCACGTACATTTCGTAGTGTTCCTCGTACGCCACAACGGACTGGAAGCTCACGTTGCAATTTGCCAGTCGGCAAGTGATCGGAGCTTCTCGTTCAGCGTCACCCACAACTTCTTCTAGCTGCGACATCGACCTATATCAACCAAATTCACAAAAACGTATATCAATGATGTGTTTTAAACTGTTTTCTCGCGACTACGACGTCACTGCTGACGCACGCTGGCTCCTGGTAATACTTGGTCGCCCACAGCCGCGTCCCGGTGTCGAAAAGAGGGTGCTCGGGCGAGTACTTGCGGACGCATTTGCCGCTCGGGAGCTCCCGGATCTGCTCCATGTTTTGTTAGTTTTTCCTCTTCCAATATCTGTCGATCGATGGGTAATGTAAACTGCCAATTTAGTGCAACTATGTTGTATTACTGTAGTCTGCATCTTTGACGGAGTTCTACATGCTGCCACTATCGGTTATTTCTTCATATGAAAGATCCCCGTAGGATCGTTTCGGTTGGCGTTTATCACTGGACTCTGCGACTAGGTGAGGCGTCGACTGTCAGTTGTCGAGTTCGGGTTCATCGGCATCGTCGCTTGGTGGTTCCTGGTCTCGGTACTTATCCTCGACGTTGGCTAGCACCTTTAGTTGATCTGTTTTGGGTTCTTTGGGGGTAGGAGCTGGGGACTTGTCTTCGAGCTGCATCGGCTTCATCAAAAGCCGATGCGCCTCTCGCTTCACGAGCTCACTCACGGGTTGCGCGAACCGAATCGTCCCACTGGCCGACAACGAATGACAGCATGAGAACGCGCTGCTTCGGCATCAGCTTACACCATTGAGGGACGTACCGGCAATACGGACACTCTTTGCGTGGCAACAAGCGGAGACATGGGGCGCAGATGTAGTGCTGGCACTTGAGGAGCATCACCTTGAGCGGCGTGAAGTCCATCCAGCAAACTCTAGCACAACAGGCCATTTGTAAGTATTTTGTTTTTACAAAAGCCACGCTCCAAGCTGTTGTTCCGCACCCGCACTCCATGCGATCCCCGGCCAACCGCTCCGGGAGTTTACGCGAGACATTGCACCGCATTCGGAATGTCGCCTGCTGGATGTCGTACAGCAGGAACAGCGGGGCTAGTGGTGGGCACAGGAGAGCTAGTGTTAGGCATTTTTAAATTGGTATCGAGGAGCACTAGCAACTTACCCAGGCAAAGAACCGTGGGAGGCACGGGGATCGGATACCATTTGCTTGGGATGCGAGAGTCCTCGAAAAAGTCGCTCAGCGATCTCCCAAGCCATTCGCTCATCAGGAGATCGCCAATACTTCCGAAGAACGTCTTGGCTGCACGTCCTGCTACTTGGTTGTTGCCATCGCCGTGTCTGGCTAAACGAACTGGCAACCCCAGCGGAGACTCATCCGCGTGTGAGCTTCCCGGATCTTGGTCGCTAGAAGTCCCAAACATCCAGCCGTCCACAGCGATCCAATATGCGTCCTTGAGCAGCTGCAGCACCTTCAAAATGGCGTCACCGTATCGGGCAAAGAGTATGAACGGCAGGTTCGACTGCTGCAAGGCTGTTGTGCAGTGCAGCGCTGTCTTGGCACGTCGAATGGATTCATCTGGCTCCACCGGGGCGGCATCCAGTAGCTCGAGAAAGAAAGCGTCCAGCTCCCTCGAGCAATTCGTCGCCACATAACCGGAAGCCTTCAGACCACGCAGAGAGTCCACTCGAACTCTGAAGCTCCGACGAGACGGACTCCACACGTGGATCACACGACCGTGGCCGCAGTATAGTGCGAAGGTGTACTTCACCGAACGACCCTGCACTACCTGGACAACGTCGCCGACGTGAAGCCCCCACAGTTGATCCTGTCCAGACCGCTCAGGCACATCTACAGCAGCCTCAGCACCGGCAGGCATTGTTGCAACCTCTGTGGTTTACCAGTAAATTCCGGGAGTGGAGAAAGCGCGGCAAAGCAGATTTTCATCTGCGGCTTTCTCAGGGCAAACATACTCTTGCTTCTAGTCAAAAAATATATATCCCTGGTGATGACTTTCTCAAAGAAATCAAGTGCCCCCCCCACATACAGAGATAGATAGATGAAGTCACTTTCATATTGGAGAAGAAGTGGCAATCTCTTCAGCCAGGTGAGCATCCAACGTGTTCGTTGTTCATATTTTACTATCGTCACTTTCTCAATGGATCGAGCATTCAAGTCTATCGCACGGTGCATTTTATCTCAATATCGCAACAGCCAAGACCTTCGGCTTCCACATGTAGAGACCCCGTCGCCCGGCCAGGGTGATGGAAGCTCAGAGCCACCGTGACAATGGCAGCCAGCCCCGGCGACAGGCGCGCCGATTCTCGCTGGTAATTGGCATCCGCGATGCTGGCGTCGAACCCCGCACATGTGGCAACCACCCGGTTGACGCGGAAGCGTTCCTGTCGGGAACCCACGTTTCGAACGCGTACGGGGAACAGGTAGACTTGGCCCGTTTGCAGTGTGCCCAGCGCAAGTGACGGCGGTGACACCTCCATTGCGAAATGCTGGGTCATCGAGGAAACGGCAGGAAGCCGTTGAGCTGAAGAAGTTGGTGTAGCGCTACCGACGGCCTTCTGCTGAGCAATTGGCTCGCGCGGTGAAGCAGTTTGGTTTCGTTCATATTCATCGTCTCGTTCCCACGAAACATTCGCGTAAGGAGCAAGCGAAAGGAGGTCCACCCCGTCCGGTCGTGATTCATAGCTTGATGGAGTAGAAGCACTGCTCTCGCTTTTTGCACCTTTCAGATTGGCAAGCCGCTGGAACGGTGAGCTAGGTGGTGAGCGAGCCTTCGGAGTGCTCACTGCAAGGCGCGAGAGTGCGGCTAACGTCTTCTCATCTGCTAGATCCACGCCTATTCCTCTCCGTGCGGATTCCCGTGCCGAGAATGCTGCGAGCGATGAAGGTGTCTCTGGCCTCACTGACGTAGGTGGCGATCGACACGATAATGGGAGCAAAGGCGGCTTCTGTGCCCTTGGTGACGGCAGTGCTGGAAGCACCGGGGCTCGAGCCGTTAGTCGATACTCCGGACCGATAAGCGTCTGGATGCCGTAGTCGGTTAGCACCCAGCAGACTTTCATGGCGGACGTGAACGTCTTCCGCCATAACGAGCCGCCGTCCTTGAGCCACCTGTCGTTGTTGTTGTTGCTGCTGCTGCTGCTGCCGTTCTTTGGAGGTGATGCGAGGAGAAAGCCGACTGACCCCGACGAGGACGAAAACAAGCCCGTCGCTGATAGATTGGAAGCAGGTGGCGCCAGGATGGACCGGTGGCGATTGAGGTTCCCGACGTCGCGCGAGTACTGCATCTTGAAGTCGTTGACCTCCTGCGGGTTGTGGCGCGTGATGAAGTCTCGGCCGCCTACGAACTTGCTCCTGTTGGAAAGGGACCTGCAGCTGTAGGGCTGCAGGATTTTGTAGTCGTCGTAGTCCGGAATGGCCATCGTCAGCAGCGCGTTCTTCGGGTCCAGCACCGTGGACTTGCGCGTCTGCCTGGCGATCTGCTCCGTGACGCTCATCTCGACTTTCACGGGCGGCGAAGCCCGCCCACCCGAGCGAGACGGAGGCGCTGGCGTCGAGGCGGCGAGCAGCAGCGAGCGTGTTGACGACCGTCGATGTGCCGGCATGGGCAACGAATTGCAGCTACTGGTGCTGCCGCTCCCGGGTGGCGCCATGGAGCTCCTGGCCTCTCGGATCGCGCCGGTGGACGACATTCTGGCTGGCGGGACCGCCGCAAGGGAAGGCGCCCGCGCTGCCTGGTGGCCGTCCGTCATGGGCGACAAGCACTTGGAATATACGTGCAGCTACCTACGTTTTGTCCATTAGGTGGAGATTAAAAATAGTCGACCACTTCAACTTGTGTCTCGCACCGGACTGGTGGAAAAAGCGCCCACTTTCGTCCAATGCCGTCGCCGCGCGTGATCGTTTCCTATTGGCCAAACGCCGCCCTGGCCCCCTCCAAGCTCCACGTAGATAAAGGAAATCCTTTCCTCGTGGCGAAATGGTGAGTCCCCGCGTCCGCTTGGGCGCTGGTTTGCACGCCCCCACAGGCCTCCCGGCGCTGCGTGGCGCGCTCTCCGACACGCAACCGCGTCTTGTCTACCTGCTCCCGCCTGTTGCGCCCGCTAACTCGCTCTGGGGGCGTCGCTGTGTGCCTCGTAGGTGGTGCTCTCGGCCTCCTTGCTGACCCGAAATGGCAAAGGTACGGGCTCCTGCAGCGCTGTGGGCGGTACCCACCGCGTTCCTGGGTGTCTGTGGGCTGCGTGTCCGACTCACCGCGTGTCCCTGTCGTGTCTGCAGTGCTCGTGGCGCGCCAGTTCGTGGAGATCACCCGGATCCGACTCGAGGTGGGTGGGGAGGACGCAGGCCGCTTGGGGTGTTATCAGGGGGAGCGGGTACTGACCTGTGTGTTGTGGGTTTTATTGTGCTGCTGCAGGGTCTGCTGGCGGCCTTCCCCAAGCTGCTGTCCAGCGGCTCGCGCGAGCACACGTTCATCGACACGGAGAGCGTGCGCTACGTGTACCAACCCCTGGAGAGCTTCTTCGTGCTCATCATCACCAACAAGACCAGCAACATCGTGGAGGACCTGCACACGATCCAGGTGCTGGCCAAGCTCGTGCCCGACATCTGCGCGCCGCTCAGCGAGGCGTCCATCCGCGACAAGCAGTTCGAGCTCGTCTTCGGCTTCGACGAGCTCATCACGGCCGGCGGCCACTCGGAGAACATCAACGTGTCGCAGATCCGCGTCAACATGGAGATGGAGAGCCACGAGGAGAAGCTGCACAACATGATCCTCGAGAGCAAGCGCGCGGCCGCCAAGGACGACATGAAGCGCCACACGGCGCGCATCAAGGAGGAGCAGCGCGAGCGCGCGCGCCTGGAGCGCGCCGGCATGGGCGGCAGCGGGTTTGGGTCGCAGAACTCATTTGGCAGCTCGTTCAGCAACGCGTTCAAGTCGCCGCGCAGCGGAGGCAGCAGTGACAGCTTCATGAACAGCCCCAGCTCGCCTGCTGCAACGTCGCCCACGTCGTTTAACAGTCGTCCGGAGCCGGTGACGTCGAAGGCTGCTGGCATGAAACTGGGCAGCTCTAGCAGCAGCAAGGGCATGGGTCTCGGCAGCGGAGGCAAGTCGTTTATGGATGCCATGGTGGCGGAGGACGGGTTGAAGGAGATCCCGCCTATGAGCGCTGCTGTCGAGACGGTTCAGAAGCCGGAGATGGCTGCAGCGGTCAGCCACGACCCGATTGGGGCTGTCGTGGAGGAGAAGATGACGGTCGTGCTGACCCGCGACGGCGCACTAGAGCAGTTGGAGGTTAAGGGCAGCATGTACGTGTCGGTGAACGACCCGACTGCTGGCTGCTGCCGCCTCAAGCTGCGCACAGGGGGCGCGGAGGGTATCTCTTTCCAGACACACCCCAAGGTGGATAAGAAGCTCTATGACAGCGAATCAGTGCTTGCTCTGCGGGATTCCTCAAAGCCTTTCCCTACTTCCCGCGTGGCGTTCCTGCGGTGGAGCTTGAAGACACAGGACGAGTCGATGCTGCCTCTGAACATTACGTGCTGGCCGGAGGAGGAAGGCAACGGCAAGATGAATGTGAGTGTCGAGTACTCGTTGGACCGCGACATGGTGCTAGACAACGTGAACGTCGTAATTCCGCTCGGCGGCTCCGACGCACCGAGCGTCGCCAACGTGGATGGACAGTACCAGCACAATTCGGCCGAAGGCTCGCTCCTTTGGCATCAGGACCAGATCAGCTCTGCGTACGTATCTTGCTATTTCGCTGCTGATGGCGAGTCTCTGTTTCGTTGGCTTACCCCTTTTGTGTGTTGCTTTTTGATACAGCAACAACTCGGGCACGCTGGAGTTCACGGTTCGCGGCAACGACATTGATGCCTTCTTCCCCATTTCCGTCTCGTTCTTTTCGCGCAGCGTGTATAGCGACGTGCAGGTGGAGGCCGTTCAGAAGGTCGAGGACGGCTCCCCAATTGCGTTTGGGTTCGAGAAGCTGCTCTCCACGGACTCGTACCAGATTGTTTAGAAATTCCCCGCGACTTGCAGGCGGCTGGGTTGGCGGGTGTAGCCGGCCGAGCGCGCCCCGCTTTCCCTGTCGGGCTTCCTATCTCAACACGTAGTAGGTGCGAAGGTTGACTCGAATCGCGTGTTGCTTGTCCCCATCGCGTGGCCTTAAACCAGAAACAGATACAAATCGAAGCGAACATGTGTGTGTTTTGTGGAGCGACGAGAGCTGGGTGCATCGCGTTCGCGTTCTTTGGCATCTATGGCGTCGCGCTGGGTCGGAAGACCTGCGGTTGCGAGGCCTTGAGCAGCTCCTCGCTCTTGCCGCGCAGACAGCGCTCCAGCAGCCTCTTGGCCTGGGCGCAGTCTCCGATGTCCTTCTCCTGCGTCTGCACCGACTTCACACAGGTCGCCCACTCCAGCAGCGGCTTCTCACACAGCACTCCGCTGGTGCAGTAGAGATACTCGGCGTACAGCAGCTGCGGCGGCTTCTGCGGGGCTGCGTCTGTGCTCGAGGCGTCGTCCTGGCTGGAGACGGCCTTGCCCCTGTCGGCCATGGCGTCGAACTGCGCGTCGCAGGTCCTCAGGCCTCGGTACTTGCCACCAAGACGGCGGTTTGTCTTCAACGCGAGCACTTCGCGCTCTCCGAAGGTGCCGTCCAGCAGCATCTGAGACCATGGGGGGAGGCAAGAGTTAGGGTCAGAGTAGTGAGCATTCTGCAGCGGTTGAGAGGCTTTGAGGGCTGAAAAACTGGTAGCGGGTAGAGGAGATGACAGGCTAAGTGGACGTTGTGGTTGCAAGGGTGGAGGGTACCTGGTGGAGACGGATGATGGAGACGCATTGCGGCAAGTTGGCGTCGTTCATGGTGGTGATCGGTGACAATGACACTTTATGTATGGCACATAATGGAGACTCGAATCTGCGACGTGTGACGAGCTGGGTCTTCTTAGAGGACACTTCGGGACGTCTGCGCATGTCGAGGGATCCGCGGGCCTGCACCGTCGTCGCCGCTCTTGTCCTCGTCCACGTCATAGTCTTCGTCGTCGATGTTGTTGATGGTGACGCGCGTGGTCTGCTCGAGACTGCTGATGTTCATGTAAGGCTGGCGAGGACGCCGGAACACGCGACGGTAGAGATAGGCCAACGTGAGCACGATGATCATGGCGCAGGAACTCATGATGAGGTACCCGAATTGGAGCAGTCCCGAGGGCGGGTTGTCGTCTAAACTCGAGCCGTTTGCAGCCAGAGCAGTGGCATCTTGAGTAGAGTCCACAGATGAAGGCTTGGGCGTTGCTGCTGCTGCTTCGTCGTCGGACGCCTTCACCTCATCATCCAGCGTGGTCTCCTCGTCGTCGGATTCGCTGTCATCCGTGTCTGTAGCCTTGGTACTGGCAGGCTCAGCTGCTGTGGCGGTGGGCGGTGATGCAGCCGTAGTCGAAGCCGAAGCTGACACGTCATCGCCCGAGTCTTCGCTTTCTTCATCTTCGTCTTTTGTTTGCTCCTTACCAATAGTGCGAGGGCCAGTGGTGTCGTCGCTATCTTCGCTTTCGCTCTCAGCCGATGCGCTCTGAGTGGACGATGCCGAGGTATCCGATGAAGGCAAGTCGGGGGTATTTCCTGACGAAATATCATTCGCCTCTGATTTCGTGGCGATATCAACAGTGATAACCTAACAATCACATCATGACGAGGCGTTAGCATCTCGAGCCTCATACCATTTAATGCACTTCACGTACCGGAGACATCCACTCGAGAGCACCCGTTACTCGGTGGCCATTCCACTCAAAATCCCAATTGGGGTTCGTTCGAGCATTCACTAAATGCGACTGCGGCGGCACGTGAGGTGAGGGGCCATCGACACCAGAACCTTGCCTCTTCCAATCCTGAAGTGCAAAACAGCGTCGCATCAGCTCCAAACAAACTACAGTCGAAGAGATGACGGCCTGTGCAGTCGGCTTACCTGATCAACGGTTGCTACAGCTCGAACATACAGCTTGTCGGAGGTAACATAACCCAAGTCAAGGCACGTAACAAAGAGCGACGTCCCCAACGTGTCAGCGTTGGCAGCCGCAGCTTGAGAGGAATCGGATGCAAATTCGTAGAATCGCCGGGTGGTTCCCTTTTGAGTAGACGTCTCCATCAAAATGCTATCGTCTTCGAATGTCGCGCTGGTAGACGCCTGGACATGAGTGCTGTCCACAGTGAGCGCACCGAGCACTTCCCACGCGATCTGCAGCTTGGAGTGTGCTGAGTTAACCACGCTGCAATCGGAAACGTCACACGTCGCAACCTGGTTGCGCTCCCAAGCCAAGGAACCGCAGCCCATTTCAGTGACCTGGTCAGCGTTTGTAGTGTACAGGCTCGCAGCGGGGAAAACACTCGACAACTCTTGGCTTTGAGATGACCCTGCGGCATCTACCCAGCGCACCAGAGGCTGGGCCATTTCGATCATCATGAGCGCGAGTCGCACGTTCCGCGGCACGTGACCGACAAACTCAGTCGTGATTCCTTCAGTGCGAAAGAAGTCGACGTTCGCGTTGTACAACTCCTTGAAGTTTCCCAAGTCCGCTGCTCTCGGCTCCTTGCTGTTCGAAGTCTCCACGAGCATGTTGAAAGCGCGGTTGGTAATGTTATTGTAGATCGTCTTCTCCTTCGGATACCCACCAAACGTCGTGGGCTCGCATGCGTGGAACGGCTGCGCTTTTGCGTCGTAGAACTGGTTTTCCCACGACGCAGCGTAGCCCCAGTCTTCCATGCCACCTATGACGACAAGTTTTGACACACGGTTAGTGCCTTCCGCCACTACTTCCAGCTAACGGGATATGACGCACCTGTTACGCCGTACACAACGTCGTTCATCGTTCCTGTCGGATAGAGCTTTTTATCCGGGAAGACGCCGGCAAAGTTGGCCAGCGTGTTGGCAATCTGGAACTGCGCCATATGATCAGGAGACTTCTCACTCGGCTGCTTCTCGTCGCCGTTGAGATAATGGTCGGGCGAGCCCCACTCGTAAGCCACAGCCCGTGTGCCGCCGTGGAAAGTCACCGCCAACTGGAAGATATGGTCCCTCCAGATCTCGTTGACCACACGCGAGGTCATCGTCTGCATGCAGTCCGCGCCAGCCTTCATGTAGTTGTAGTCTCGGTTCGGGTCCACGGCCAACTCCTCGCGACGGTTGTGCGAGTAGCCGTGCGCGTTGGTCATTGGCGTCACCAGCACGTTCCTAGCGTTCACCAGCTCTCGGAGCCATCTCTGCGTGTCCGGCGTCGGCTTCACCTTGTCGTCCGTGCCGAAGCTCGACGTGGCGTGCGCCACCAGCGCAACGAGCTCAATGGCCGCGTTGGGGCCGACGCGCTCGTTGCCGTGCAGCGCCCCGCTGATGAACACCTCGGGTCTCTCTGGGTCGCTCGCCAGCGTCGAGTGATTGGTCAGATGCACCACGAACTGCTTGCAGGGCTCCGTGCTCTTGGTCTCGTCGTCCGCGACGCACTGGAGCTCCTCGGGGTACGGCAGGCCGTACGTTTCTTGGGCTACAGACACCTGCACGACGTCCGGGAACGTGGCGTTGAGCTCCAGCAGGTACTTGGTCATCTCCGCGTACGTCTTGTAGTTGATGGGGGGCGACGGCGGGTAGTCGTAGGCGGAGGCTGCGCCCAACAGCGCCAGCGCCAGGCAGGGGCGGAGCATGGCGGTACGTGGCACGCACTTCTTACTTGTCCTGCACTATTAGATATGTAAATGCACGAAATAAATATTGAGGGGGTTGTCAGCAGATGGCTACATTATTGTAGACGAGCTGAACTAGGCTTGACAAGACGTTTGGTGGAACTTGCTGCCGCTTGAGATGTTTCTCTTGCTGCTGGACTGGTATCCATAGGACTGGTGCGTTCGTTCTTAGATTGTGGCGACCGACTCGCTGGTTAAATATGAGTTCGCTGCGATGCGGGAGATCTCTTCGGGCTGGTGGGAGGACAGCTCCATGTCGAGGTGGTCGTCGCAGTAGCCGCCGCCGATGACCCACTTCTTGCAGTACGTGTACGAGCACTTCTTGCCTCCGCCGTGGCCTTTGCAGTAGCCGCCGCCGCGCTCGATAGCAATGCAGCCTTCCTCCTTGCACCTTGTGCCGCCGCCGTGACGAATGCAGAAGCCCTTGCCTTTTTGCTTGTTGGTGCAGCCTTCTTGCTGACAAAGCTTCGCGCCGCCGTGGGCCTTGCAGAGCTTCCGGTTCTGCGCGGCGCGATCGCAGTTTGGCACGCTGCACATGACCTTACCACCGTGGCCGCGACAGCGCTTGTTCACCTGGCGAATCTTGTCGCAGCCCTCGATAACACACTTACGACCACCACCGTGAGCAATGCAGTGGCCGCCGCCAAGGTCGTACTTTGTGCACCCAAGCGTTTTGCAACGCTTGCCAGGGCCCTTGTGCTCGAGGCAGATGCCTCCACCGAGTGCCCAGTTCTTGCAGTTGTCCGCCTCGCACTTCTTGCCGCCGCCGTGGGCCTTGCAAAAGCCACCGCCTCGATCCACTTTGTTGCAGTCCTTGGCATTGCACTTCTTGCCACCGCCGTGAGATATGCAGAGCCCACCGCCAATATCGCGCCTCTTGCAGCCCTCGTGTTGGCAGAATCTGCCGCCACCGTGCCCCTTGCAAAACCTGACAGGAATGTTAGGGTGTCGTTCCAGTTCAGCCCCTAGACAGTAAACATTGAGCACAAGTGTACGCACCCTCCTTCCATCCTCTTGTTCTCGCAGCCTTCAACGGGGCACAAAGGCTTCCCGCCATGTCCTGAGCAGTAGCCGTAGCCTTGGACCTGTTTTTCGCATCCCTCCTGTTTGCATTTCTTGCCGCCGCCATGCTTGATACAGTATCCATTTCCTTGATTAAACTTGCTGCACCTGGGGTGTTTGCAGAACTGGCTGAGTTTGTGGATTGTGCAGCGTCCATCCAGCCCCGTTGCGGCGCGTTTGCACCTCTCGCGCTCCTTGTTGTAATATCTGCACGTCTTCTTAGTCAAGACGAAGTGGTCGGTGGCTTTAGCACCTGGGGCCTTCTCCCCGGCGCGTCGACTCTGACTCTCCTCTGCCCGTACACGCGCAGACGACAGCTGCAGCACGCTATTGACCGCCGCCGCAGCCTCCTCCGCCTCCGCTTGGGCGGCTGCGACAGCTTCTTCGGCCTCTGTGTCCGTATCCTTCTGCTCCTGCTCAGCTTGGGCTAGCAGCATCCTGGCGAACTCGGCTCCGTCGTGGTCGATCTCCGGCAGCCCGTCGGGCCCCACGAAGGACGTGCGGAAGTCCAGCTCGGACGACTGCGCCGTCGACAGATCAGCTGCGGTCGTCGAAAAAGCGCAAAGCACGAGTCAGTACGGTAGCCTCGACCCGTTGCCAATGCGACGCAGTGCAACAAACGGGAGCTGTACACTGCTACGCACGCATGGCAGCCTGGATGCCGGCGTCGTCCGGCCGCATGCCGCGCAGGAAGCGCAGATAGTCGTTCTCGCGCTCGTCGGAGGCGTCCATGGGTCAACCCGAGCTACGCGCGGCCTGCTGAAGTGGCGGGTATAGTAGAGAAGCGTCCTGAGAACGCGGCGCGAGGTCTGTTTCGATGGTGAAGAAGCCCCGGGCGCCGTGAGCGAGAGCAACCACACGCGACTGCTGCGCGCCTTCTTCTTCTTCCGTAACGGTTTGTGTGCCGTCAATCGGGTGCTTACAAACCTATATAAACGCATATGTGCAAGTATGCTATTCGGTAGTGTTTTCGCTCCGCCAGTCAATAGGGTCGATCAATCCCGAAAAGCTTTATCGACCGCCGTGGTTATCTCCTACCATGGCGAGCGCCGCGGAGATCAAGCAGCTGGAGGCCAGGATCAAGGAGGATGTCAAGCAGATCAAGGAGCTGCCCAAGGTGGTGAGGGCGCTGCAGCACAGCGACAAGGCGGTGGCCCAGGCGGCCGTGCAGAGCATGCGGCGCGTGCTGCTCTTCTTCCTGGAGAAGGGCGACCTGAAGCCCAAGCCCTCGGAGCTCGAGGCGGCCAAGAAGGCCAAGGGCTCCGACGCGCAGGCCATCGACAAGTTCCGCTGCTGGCTCTGGGACGTCTACGTGAGCTTCATCAGGGAAATGCTGCAGTGGCTGGGGGACGCCCGGGCGGACAGCAACCTGCGCGTCGGGGCGCTGCGCACGCTCATGGAGTTCGTGTCCCGCGAGGGCGAGATCCGCGGAGGAAACGCACCCACTTTTGGCAACGAGACCTTCGCGCGGGTGGTGCAGGAGCTGGCGACGACCGAGAAGCTCAAGGGGGAGCTGGCCAGCGTGTTCAAGGGCGAATACGTCGGCGCCTACGTGGACGTCCAGTACTACACGGTGCGGGACGACCTGGTGTGCTTGGGGGTGCTTTAAGGCTGGAGACTTTTGACTGATGATTGAAATATTGTTTTTTGTGTGTGTGTGTGGGAGCAGCTGAAGAACCTGGCGCAGATTCTGGACAGCGAGCAGTCGAAGGAGGACAAGGATGAGGCCGACGACCTGACGCTGGTTGCCAACGCGCTGCGCATGCTGGCGATGGTGCAGATGCCGTATGATGACGAGGAAATCACGTCGTTCCTTGTGGAGACGAAGGAGTCGAACTTGCCCGAGCAGGAACTGGTGAGCAGCGATGACGAGAGTGACGACGAGGAGGGGGGAGAGGTGCCTGCAACCACTGGATCGAAGCGGAAGGCTGCGTCGGACCCGAAGAAGGCGAAGAAGACGAGGGGTCTCCGCAACATGAAGCAGCACCAGCACGCGTTCAGTCTGGCGTGGATTGCTGTGCTGCGCCACAAGCTCCCGCAAGCTTCGTACAAGAAGGTGCTGGTGCAGCTCCCGGACGAGATCATGCCGCATCTGGTGAACCCTCTGCTGCTCGCAGACTTCCTTACGGACTCGTACAGCATCGGTGGAGTCACGAGTCTGCTGGCACTGAACAGTCTGTTCATCCTCATTCAGGACTACAACTTCGACTCGCCGGATTTCTACAACAAGCTGTATGCGCTGCTGGACGACCCGACGCTGTATTCGGCCAAGCAACGCGACCGCTTCTTTGGCTTGCTGAGCCTCTTTCTGGCGTCTACACACTTGCCGGCATACACCGTCGCAGCGTTCGCCAAGCGGTTGTCACGCAGCGCGTTGACGGCCGAGCCTGGCGCTGTCCTGTTCATTATCCCGATGGTGTACAACTTGATTCTGCGTCACAAGGAATGTCTGCAGCTCATCCACCGTACCGGTGCGTTCACTGCGGCGGAAAAGGCTGCCAAGCGCCGCGAGGAGCTGTCAAGTGGTTCTGCTGTAGACGCTGCGGCAAAGAAGTTGTCCAACGAAAAGACTGAGTTGGTGCTGAAGGACGGCCACGACCCGTTCATTAACGACGAGCTTGACCCGATCAAGTGCAATGCTCTGCAGAGCTCGCTGTGGGAGCTGTACACGATGAAGCACCACTACAACGCCGACGTCGCGCTGAAGGCGCGGATGTTTGAGGAGAAGCTGCGCCATCAATTTGTTGATGTGGATGAGAGCATGGAGATCACGTACAAGAGCCTCTTCGACAAGCAGCTGAAGCGTAAAGACAAGGGCAAGGTTCCGCTTGCGTTCCAGCCCTGCAAGGCGCTCTTCTCGAACGGCGCGGACGCTGAAGACAGCGAAGCCAAGGACGAAGACAACATTTTTGCCAAGGTGTTCGAGCTTTAGAGCTTTTCTGGCTTCACAGCTAATATATCCATCCCATAGACTGCATTGCACCAAGCGTTCGTCAACTTGTCATTAGCTTGGTTGTTTTTGTGTCGACAAGTCTTCCACGTTGTCAGCGTGGAGCAATGTGTTCACTTCTTTGGAAAATGCCATATAAACAACACATGGCTAGGCAGTGTGAAGGTGCTGTCAGCATCCTGGTCATTGCTGGTTTATCCACAGTCCGAGGTCTGGCCAAGGCGTGAGCGTTTAGTTATGCGATGCGGAGAATGACATGGACGCCGCTGTCGCTCTCCACCAAGTCGCTGAGGTCGCCGACTTGAAGTGCAAACGCAGCCTTTTCGAAGGAGGGAGTCATCTTGCCGCGCGTGAACGGTCCCAGGTCGCCCCCGCGCTTGGCACTGCACGGACACCAGCAGCAATCTGGTGAGCAAAGACCAATGGGCTCAAGCGAGGACCACTTCTCTTCCAATGCACGCACCTGCTGCAGTCGCTCTCCTCCTTGGCAATCTCTTCAAAGAGCTCGCGCAGCGCGTCAGGTCTCTGCGAAAAAGGGTGGATCCGGTGTCAGATACCAAAAACCACGTCACCCCTACCACCTTTTCCTCCATACACCAGGATTGGTCTCCACACACGCCAGCAGCTTCTCGCGGATGCCACCCGCCTTGGCCTCGGCCACCGCCTTGCTGCGGGTGATGGTCTCCTGCCGCCAGGACGACGGTCTCCTGGACCCAGCGTGCTTGACGAGGATATGCAGCGCCTAAATGGGTTCACCGCACACGCCACGCCGTCATAGTCAGCACAACACTCCGGCACACCGTTCCCCCTACCCAGCGCAGCACGCAGCACGCACCTGGACGCTCTCCGGGCCGGAGGAGCCGTCGGCCGAGCGGCGCTTCTTCTTGTCGGCGTGCGCGGCCGCTGCGCGGTGCCGGAACTCGCGCTCCTTGGCGTGCACGTGCGAGATCTTCCAGGTTTTCTCGCCGCTCTTGGCGTGCAGGAAGTACACCTTGCCGGGGCGGCTCTTGCTCTGCACCTCCTTCCAGCCGCGCGGCAGGTCCTTGGCCGTCGTGCTCATGCTGCGATAAGCTCTCCGCTTGCCTTGGTATTCAAAAGCTGCGGCGATTCGTGGAAAATTGGTGGGACTTGTAGCCAATCATTGTAGCTCGACAATTTAAGGATTCACTTTATTAACTGATTTAGCTAAATCGGATCTGTCTTCCTTTTAGGCATATTTAAATCGGACCAAAGATCCAATGAAACCGTCAATCTGTTGACCTTTACCTTTGGTTATCTTTTTCGCCCGATGAAAGGAAAGATGCCCCTGGCCATGACCTTGAACGGCGATGAGAACACGCAAAAAGCTGCGGAGAGGGTCATGACCGCCTCATGAGACTGCTTCGCTGCACTCTGGCTTCTCTCGCTGACGCCATTGCCCACGACACGGGTAGCGAGCTATTTGCATGGATACACTGTAGAAGCTATCCTAACGTTAGCCTTTTGTTATCCAAATATTTCCTACTTCAACTATGCAGACTTTAACCCCTGTATGGTGACGAAGATGGCATCTTACAACCTGATTCGACGAAGACAGAGCTGTATAATCAGCGGAGTCGTTGATCACGATTCGTGATGGACTCGATAGGCTCTGGCCGACCGATACCGTAGCCCACTTTGGCATCTCAGTCGAGGACATCCCCCAATACGCTGGCAACGTCATGTTGGCATTTGGCTTCACGACTGTTTCGTTTGGGAAACGCGGACATCAACTAGAGGTCAAAAACATTAAATACAACAGGTACCCGGACTGACGGACGCCACCACTGGCATGTTTCCGGACAGGAACTTCCTACACCAGCTTGAACATGGCCTCAGCAACAGTATCGAGGCACCAAGCGTCACCTTCCGTATCACGCTCACGGTCGGCGAAGTTATTAGTACAACAGGTCCTTATTCATCGAGGCGTACAAAAAAACGCCATAATGATCCTCCGCTAAGAGGTGATGCACGAGGGTTTCCGAATGTACCGAGGCACGATCGAGCGCGGCCGGCATGCTGCACACGAGGTTCATTGTCAGGATAGGGTGCGACTATTGGAGCTCCGGCGACTACTGGAGTTCCAAGTACATCAGCTCTGGAACGAACAATACGCCGAGTGAGAGCGTCTACGATTGTTTCCCGCAATGTCTGAGACACTCGCCGACGTCGCCATCTCCGTCTCCACGTCTTAGAAGAGGCAATCGAGGCCGAATTGTGAGATCTCGCTGTAGATCATCAAGCCTCGAGGACCGGCTTCGGGGGCGCCAAAATAGAGCTACGATGCCCTAAGGGGGGGAGCCGCAACGCACAATACCGCGAACGGATGCCGAATCTATTTACAGAAATAGCGCTAAATCAGGATCTAATTACGCCATATGATTGCTTCTTGCTCGTCTATCAAGTGATATCTCTCCACATATTGAACATTTTCAATCGCAGAAGCCTGGGTAAAGAATCAAGGCGCCTTCACAAGAATATCAGGCATAGAGGAAAGATAAATTGCTTTATTGATTTATGTGGCTTAATCTTAGTAACAACTGGTCTGCAAAACTTACCATGAACCACACTGAGCGACTCAGCTCTAGGACTAGGATTTCGGTACAACCTTGTATGAGGCCGACAGAGATAACCTTGGCTTGAACGAGACCTTGTTCGAGACCGACGACGAGGACTTTCGATTGGACTTCTTGACTTTGGATGTCTTGGACATTATCGACTCGGTAGGCATCTGTGCAGAACGCACGTTAGGAATATTTTTCACATCCCTCGGGTGACAGCATCATATGTCTTTCCGTCATTTGGTTGTCGACCTGGGCCGATTTCGGCCGCTTCTTCTTGGGGTCGTCGATTGATTCATTGAGTACTTCCTCGCCAGACTTGAGACTGAGGACGTTGATCGCATCCTGTACACGAAGACGATGTTTTGCAGGAACTCGATCTTGATAGACCAGCCTAAAAATGTCCACATGTCCTCGTGTCTGCTATGGAAGACGGAGAACAGACAGCTTTGAAAACGTCGTGATATCAGGTAGCCCTCCACAACGACCTTTTCCCCACCGGCCGGATCGTTCGAAGGCTGCTTGTCTTCTCACTACTGCCATCGACCTGTAGACATAGCTCTTTGGGTGAGTTCTAGGGCGAGTTCGTGCTGATTAAGGAAACTACGTTTATTAAGCCCCCCCCCCTCTCCCGACTAATGTATCCCCACTGTCGGATATTAGTACGGCTTCATTGATTCCCCAGCTATCGTTCCGCCTTGCCCGTATGCGTCGATACATCTATCTTAACTGCCTTCTTCTCCGAGTTGACCTCTGCGATGCCTACAGCAAATAATAATGGACGGATAGGGCTATCTAATTGTTATTTTATGGCTTTCAACTATTTTGCATTCCTTATTAAATCGGACCTGATTGATGTAAATCCGATGACAAATAAGCATCGATTGCCTATGTAGCACACAAATCAAGGCCAGTTAAATAATTCCACTTCATTTTATGCCAAGTTTTATTCTCCGCAGGCTCGATTTAGACCATAAAACGGAACGACATTTCATCTGCAAAATACAATGATTGGTTTGTCATACATGTACCGGATAGCCCGAGATACTTCCTTTCCCGACAACCACCGCGGCAAAATGGACAGCAAGGCAGCGCTCAACTACGCGCAGAAGAACAACATACCCGACAGCACGTAGTCAAACAGGTCGCCGAGACGCTGCGGGATCGGGCGTGTGGGAATACAGCCATGTGGGGAGAAGCTGTGGGAAATAGTCTACGAAGCAAGACGGGGGGGGCTGCTGCTGGCGTGCGCTGCTGGCTTGCGCTGCCGCCAAGAGTGCCGTGGCGGTGTTGTCAACACTGTTGAGCATCTCGCGCACGTCGCATCAGCAATGCTGTTTCAGCATGGACCACACCTCACGAGTGATCGGCTCGAAAGGATGTGTATAGTTGGCAAGGATATCCCTCACGCTGCCAGGCTTGCGGTCTCTCATTCCTTATCCGACGAAGAAGCTGCCGCCTCGCTCCCTGCGCTAACGCACCGGAAGTTTCGCTTGACGACGGTGCCGATGATGACGATCGCACGACTGCAGGAGACGCCAACACGCTCGGACTCCGAGTCGGAACGGCAAGTCACCGTCGACAAGTGGGCTCTGCTCCAGCCATTCTCGCTGTCGTCAAGGCCGCCCCATCTCCGGCGTCCACATCCCCACGAGATCCATCACTGATGGCATCAGCTCTCATGTCCGATGCATAACACCTGCGCCCGCCCAAGACATCCGGAGCTCTGCCCGACGTATGCACTGCCAAACGGCCAAAGACGAGGAACTCGTGCAAGCGTGCCGAGTCCAGGCGTGACACGCGTGCCTTCATCGGCGCCATTGGGTGGCCCTGTGCGTCGGTGATCCACGCTGCTGTTTCGCTAGCGGCTCCATGTCGCCGAAGCCCGGCAGGCACCGCCTCAGCCGATCGGACGAGGTCATTCTTCTTTTCTCGGAGCAAGTGGCAGCCTCCCGACTCGCCTCCATCGACCCGGACTCCGACAGGCGCTCGCAATGGGCTTCTCTGCGTTGTGGCGGACCAAGCCGCTGTCGGTCATCCAGGCCGAGGAGATCAAGGAGGACATCCCTCGCACGCTCACATTCTTCGACCTCTGCTGTGTTGGAATCGGCGGCACCATCGGCAGCGGTATCTTCTCCACCGCCGGATCCATCATCTCGGAGACCGCCGGCCCCGCTGCCGTGGCGAGCTGGCTCGTTGGAGGTGTCATTTGCTGCCTCAACGCGCTGGCGTACATGGAGCTGACTACGCGCGTGCCGTCCTCGGGAAGTACGTACGCGTACGCCTACCACACGATTGGAGAGCTTCCTGCTGTCGTCGCCGCGTGGCTGCTGACCCTCGAGTACGCTGTGTCGGGCGCTGGCGTCGCGCGTAGCTGGGGAGACAAGGTCGAGGAGTGGCTGCTGCTTGAGTACCCGGACAAGAGTTTCCACTGGCTCAACCTGAAGTCTGCCAACCTCAGCGGTGGTCTCATCCAGTTCCTGAGCATGGTGGTGCTGCTGATGGGCGTCCGATTTGGCAAAGCGTTCGTGAACACTGTGACGATGATTAAGTTGGTTGTCGTGGCTTTCATTATCATTGCCGGCTTCGCCGCCATGGACCCGGACAACCTGTCGCCATTCGTCCCTACGCGCTCGGAGCTGGACGGCACAATGGCCTTCGGAACGCAGGGTATTATCACTGGTGCTTCGCAGGCGTTCTTCGGCTACGTTGGGTTTGATGAAATTTGCTGTCTCGCCGGTGAGGCAAAGAACCCGAAGAAGGTCATGCCGATTGCTGTCATGGTCGTAGTGGTTGGCACGATGGTCCTTAGCGCGCTTTGCTCCTTGGTACTGGCCGGTATGGTCACTTACCTTGACGCTGGCAGTTTTGGCGATGGCTTTGAGGGCCACGGCTGGAAGTGGGCTGGCACCATTGTGCGTGCCGGTGAGGTGGTGACCATGCCCGTGGTGGCGCTTATCGGCTTCCTGGCGCAGCCTCGCCTGAATTACGCTCTCGCTTGCGACGGACTCCTCCCGAGTATCTTCGCGGAGGTGGACTCCAATGGCAACCTGTTCAAGAACACGCTTATCACGGGTCTGTTCTTCACGGTGATTGCCATCGTGGTGCCCTTCGACACGCTGTGGGACATTGTGAACTTCGGTGTCATGATGTCGTTCATCATTGCGAACGTGTCGCTGACGCTGGCGCGCATGAAGCCCCAGTCGCCCAAGCTGTCCCCGGCCCTGGTCGTCGCGCTGGTTGTGACGGCTGGGTGCGCGGCCTTCCTGTACCAGGAGGGGTACGAAAACAGCTCGTCCACTGCGTGCCTGGTCCTGGCCGTCATCTTCCTCGTCGTCACGGTGGCGCTCTCGGTAGCGCTCTTCGTCAAGTGCCCGCAGACGGCCAACGCGCCGGGCCTGTTCTCCGCTCCGCTGGTGCCGTTCATCCCGATGGTCTGCATCCTCGCCGACTGGTACATGATCGCGCAGATCGGCCACTTGGCCCTGGGGCTCAGCGTCGCCTGGATGGCCGTCGGCGCGCTCTCGTACTTTGTCTACGGCTACTTCCACGCCGAGTCGCGCAGCGACTGGCACCGGCTGCTGGGGCACGCCCTGCCCACCCACGGCGACAGTCTCTCGGCCCCCATGCTCTCGGCCAAATACTCGGTGCAGGACCCCAAGTCCCCCGCCGTATAGGTGGCAGCCGTCCCCGAGAACGGCTCCCTCGCTAGATCACCTGACGTTAGCGTCGCAATGGCAATACTTTAACATCCTTGTATATGAAGTACAACTTGATCTTGGTGTCTGCGCTGCTTGCTGCTGGCGGCGCCCCCAAGCCGAAGCGGAAGCGGGGGCTGCACGTCAACGCCTTCGCGGCGGCTACCGGTATCCTCCAGCGCTCTAATACTGCCAGTAAACTACAACCTCGTAAGCTACAACTTGGTAAACTACAGTACAACTTCGTAAACTACACCCACCCGGTTCAGACAGCAAAATCCCATGCCGCTCCGCACGCCTCGCGAAGGCGACGCCGGCGCCAAAGGGGCTCCGCAGGGCCGCACGACCGAGTACGGCACCTTCTCGCGCGCGCAAGAACCGGCGCAGCCCGCACCGAAGGCGCAGCAGAAGACGACCAGCACAGCGCCCGCCCTCGAGGCCAAGGCCCCTCCAGCACCCGCCGCGCCGCCGCCGCCGCTGCATCCCGAGTCGCCGAGCACCGCCTGGTGGCGCAAACTGTTCTTCGAGTTCTTCGACAAGAAGCGGCTGGACAGCGAGCTGGACGCGAGCCAGGTGTGGGAGCTCACGGCCGAGCACACGAGCGCCGAGGCCTCCGCCGCCTTCCGGGACGTCTACGCGCAGAGCCGCACGTGCCGGGGCAGGTGCCGGCTCAAGAGCGCCATCATCCGCACGCACAGGTGGCGGCTGGCGGCCTGCTGGGCGCTGCAGCTCGCCAGTCTGCTGTGCGACGCCTGCACGCCCGTGCTGCTGTACTTGCTGCTGGCGATGGCCATCTCCAGAGAGTACACGCAGACGCAGCTGTACGCGCTGCTCGGGCTGCTGTACGTGACGGCGCTCGGCGAGGTGCTGCTGCACTGCCATAGCCACTTCCTGGGCTTCAAGATCAACATCAAGATCATGGGGGCGCTGCGAGCGCTCGTGTTCGAAAACACCATCAGCCAGCCGCAGCACATCCCGGGCCACGCCGCTGGCAGCTACGACAGCGAGAGCGGCAAGAAGAGGATGGCCGAGGTGGCGCACTTGTACGCGGAGGACGTGGTGAATGTGGCGAAAATGGTGACCCACTTGCAGTTCCTGTGGCGGAGCGTGCTGCAGATCGTGTTTGAGCTGTGCATCCTTGTGCAAGTGATCGGCATCCAGTTCAAGCCCGTGGCCATCGCGTTCCTCTTCATGGCTGTGTTCGCCAAGTTCCTTTCTGCGGTAGGCAGCCGCCTGCGCCGCAAGCTGCAAAAGAAGGTCGAAGCGCGGCTGAATGTTATTCACGAGTGCTTCAAGGGAATTCAGATGGTCAAGCTTAACGCGTGGGAAGACAAGATGCAGGAGAAGATCGAGCGGGCAAGGAAGGAGGAGAACCGGGAACGACGCAATGTGAATGTTGTGGCTGCGCTGCAATACTGCGTCGGAGTGGACTCACCCAACTTAGCGTCCATCTTTATATTCGGCTGGGTCGCCCTGCAAGATACAAGTGCATTGTCGCCGGCGCGGGTTTTCCCAGCGTTATTGTTGCTCCGCCGGATCAAGACGCACTTCTCCAATATCGCACGACTATTTGACCTCGCAAGTAAGGGTCAAGCATCTTTTTGCAAGATTGACTGCTACCTCAACGAATGCGATGCGAAAGCTTGTGCGCGAGATCAGGTCGAGGATAGTCAACTCCCACAACTTACCAATGCCGGCTCCAGCGCGCCAGCAACTGTGGTGGCGATGGAACATGCCTGCTTTGGTCAGTCTGCAGAAGAAGGGAAGGCACTGCTGGCCAACGTCTCATTCCGCCTACGGCGGGGCCAGCTGGCTATGATCCAAGGAAAGGCAGGCGCTGGCAAGTCCACCGTACTCAATGCGTTGCTGGGTGATATCAAGTGCCTTGATGGGAACGTTTTCATCGCGGGAGATTGCCGGGTTGCATACTGCGCGCAGGAGCCATGGCTGCAGACTCTTAGCATCCGCGAAAACATCCTCTTTGGGTCAGCATTTGACTACAAGAAGTACTGGTGCGTGGTCGAAGCGTGCTGTCTGAAGGATGATCTGCGGATGCTACCTGAGGGTGACAACACACCGGTGGGACCGAAGGGAATCAACTTATCTGGTGGACAAAGGTCTCGCATCGCGCTAGCTCGAGCATGTTATGCCGACGCCGATGTTTATTTGCTGGACTGCCCCTTCGCTAGTGTTGACGCCATTGTCCAGAACGAGATTTTCGCCAAGTGCATTGTAGAGCTGCTACGGTTCAAGACGGTGCTTATGGTCACACACAACCGAGAGCTTTCGTCATCTAGCTTCGTGGATCACATACTTCGCGTGGAAGATCTAACAATTGTTGTTGAGTCTGCTGAAAAGGGTTGGGAAGTCGGTCGTCATCCATCCAGAAGAGTTGATCCAAGGAACTCGCTCCCACCGTGGAAAAGCGAGGATCCTCAAAACGATAAAAAGGAAACACCTCATCCACGTGGTCTTGCGCTCTGGGAACCTGCTGCGTTACAATTATCGTCTCCAGCAATGCTTGTGAGGCCAAAATCGACAAAAGCACCAGTTACTTCGGTCAATACGCAGGTACCTGTGACGTCAGAGTGTGTTGGTATAAAGGTGGCGAGGAAGTTCAAGTGGAAGGAGGACTGGTTTTCGATCAAGACGTGGAAAATGCTGTTGAAAGGCGGCAAGTGCATTCGCTACCATATCCCTGCCAAGTTATTTCTCTTTCTGTACGCTTTCGCTGTCACTGCAAAGGATGTATTTCTTATGAAATGGAGTGACCGTGTTGACCACGGTGACGTTTCTTCCATGGAGCACTCCGCAAACGTCTACGCTGTGTTAGTAATCAGCTCAATGGTTTCAGGCTTCGTCAGTTCTGTGCTACATGCTTATGCGATGGTCAACTCAGCCAACAGCATGTTCCACGAGATGACAGCAGCACTGTTACGCGCGCCGATGACGTTCTTTTACTCAACACCAGTGGGGGAGTTATTCAACCGATACTTCAACGATGTTCGCGTCCTGGATACAACCTTCGCGTTGGCATTTATGGCGATGTTTCGCTCGGCTGTGACGATTCTCGCTGCTGATGGCATCCTTTGGTATTTCACAGGTATTGCAGGTACAAGCATCCTTTTGATCGTGGTGTATGTGATCAAGGAGTTCATGACACTGGGTTTTCTGGTGGGGCTTTTGCAGCTCTCGTTCCGCGCCGAAGCTGCAAATTTGAACTTCATTTCAGAAGCGCTGGATGGCTCTGCAACGATCCGTGCGTTTGGTCGGAAGCAAATCAATCGTTTTCGAGTGGAGCACGGAGTACTTTCAGACGATTTGATGAAGGGGCAGTACCACACGGAGGCGTTCAACAGTTTCGTGCTGATCCGCTGCGACCGTGTGTTGGGTATTCACATGTTGCTGTTGATGTTTTTGCTGTCCATGCACAATGTTTCTCCGGCTGAGCTTGGACTGATGCTCTACTACGTATTCACTATCAATTCGGACGTATACACGCTTAGCTCCAAGTTGCTCGAAGTTGCATTGTGCTTGCTGAATGTCGAGCGAGTGCGCAAGTATGGGCTTATCGAGCCGGAGTTGCAGAGCTACGAGGGTAACCCGCTGACTATTCCAGCAAGTTGGCCACACCGCGGTGATGTTGTATTCGAGCACGTCTCGTTCAGCTACGCTACCTCGTCGAGTGACAAGCCGTCGGGTGAGAAGCAATCACTAGCACTCTGTGATGTGAGCTTCTCTGTGCAAGGTGGCGAAAAGATTGGCGTGGTTGGCCGTACCGGATCGGGCAAGAGTTCGCTGGCGATGGCGCTCTTTCGTGTCCACGGGCTGTCTAAAGGGCGGATTCTTGTCGATGGGCTCGATGCGTCATTGCTGACCTTAAATGCGCTGCGTACCAACGTGTGCATCATCCCGCAGTCGCCTCTGTTCTACAGGTGCTCGGTCCGCAACTACTTGGATCTCTTCAATGAGTTTGGCGACGTTGCGCTACTGGACGCGTTGCGTCGGTGTGGACTTAGGGGCAGCATGGCCAACCTCGAAGCGGAGCTGTCCGACAACGGCGAAAATTGGAGTTTGGGTGAGCGGCAGATGCTGTGCCTTGCGCGAGCTGTCCTGCGCCCGTCACGCATCGTGGTGCTGGACGAGTCCTTCTCTGCTGTTGACCAGGCCAACCAATCCACATTGCTAAACGTGCTGGACACGGCCTTCCGTGACTCGACTCTCTTTCTCATCACGCATCGCCTAGACGACGTGCTCCAGTTCGACAAGATCCTGGTCATGCAGGAGGGCCAGGCGGTTGAGTTCGGACCGGCGGAGGACCTAGCGGCTGATCCAGGCAGTGCGTTTTACGAGTTTTTGGAGACGACGCTGCTGACGTACTAGACTGGTGCCAAGTGTAAGCGCGCAGTCGTGACTACCGAAAGTCTTTGTGTTACTTGAAATGAAAAACAACGACACTACATGCACATGTAGTGGCCTTGACGAGAAAGAGCTATGTAATATACAAGCAGTAATGCACCAGCCCAACAACGCGCACTCGAAGCGCATCGAACACCCCTGCAATCACTCGTCGTCCCCATGCAGGAGGTGCTTCGCACGGAGCTTCGTGGACTTGTGGATTTCCTCCGCGTCCACGATCGGCAGGCGGCAGTACGGACAGCACTTCTCGCCCTCCATATTGGCCTGGAACGCCGCGTAGCACACCGCGCACGTGAAGTGGTTGCAAGGGAACGCCACCGCACGGATACGCGTCAAGTCCGAGTAGCAGATGCTGCACTGCAGCTCTTCCTCCGCCAATCTGCTCGCCAGCGTATTGTGTCGTTCGCCCGAGTACTTCCTCGCGGAATCCGCCGCCGCCCGACGGCGACGCGTCTCGACCCAGTCCTCCATCTGCGTCATCGCGTCCATAGCCGCCGGCGCACAAGCCACGGGCAACCCGTTCCACAAGAGCTCACGAGCAGCTCGACGCACTTGCTGCTCCGTCTCCCGCTGGCGACCACCCGCCTCCTCTTCCGCCGCCACGTCCTCGCCCGCCGTCGACGCCGCGCTCATGGACGCGCCGGAGCTCGCCGACGTCGTCAGCGCGTCCGCCTTGGTGAACAGCGAGATGAGCCCGCCCACCACAAAGCCAGCCATGCCGCCGACCACAGCGCCCACCATGGCCCCAGCCAGCACGTGATTCGCGTTGGACGCCACCTGCGGCGACGCGCCCAAGCCGTAGCGCGCCCAGGTCACAAAGTGCTCGCAGTTGTGCGCCAGGCAGCTGTACTGGGTCTCTCCGAGGCGCGACATGGCCCGTCGCACCGCCTCGTCGCCGCGGAACGGCCGCAGCTCGTGGTCCGCCAGCATCTTGTCGTCCAGCTCGTCCGAATGGTTCTCGGGCGCCTCGGACTCGAGCCCGGCCGCGGCCGAGCGCTGCACGAAGCGGATCGAGTCCACGCGCACCTGGAAGTCGCTCTCGCTGGGGGACCAGAGGTGGACCACGCGGCCGCCGCCCACATATAGCGCTAGGTGGCTGTACTGCCCGCGGTTGAAGCGCACCACGTCGCCCAGCGCGAGGGATGGAGTCGTCGCCATGGCTTGCGTCGGTTCGCTGTCGGAATGCCCGACGTTGAGGCTGAAAACTACTCGGTTAAGTTATTGTCGCCCCTGCCTGACGGTGATTGGTCAATATCCAAATAAATAGAAAAAAGCTAATCAGACTCAGATTGTCCTTGAAGTGACCATAGTGCGAGCTGGAAGCGCATATCAACACCCGTTCTACAAACGCATATCGAGCTCGGATACTCAAGGCGTCACCTCGCTCTTAGTAAGTCAGAATTGGCTGCAGCAATACAACGAGACCGTTGCTCGTACAGCATTCGTTGCTGTTGGAAGCAATGCCTACAACCTCACGGAAGACTAGCAATTCCTGCAGCCTCACGCCCTGAGGGTGCGGCAGGAGTTGGCGTCCTTGGATCGACTGGTGAGGCAGCTTACGCGGTCCGCTGTAGAGTAGCCGCAGTCACTCGTGTAGTCACCTTAGTGACACTTGTCGCTCTAGATGCATAGTCCGTCATAGTCGTCGGACTCGCTGGCGATGCTGATCGCATGGTCCGCGGTCTCGGGCAGTTGCTCGCGATAGAGTCGTCCGTGCATCCGCGAAGGATTGATAGGTTGGAGTAGTGCTAGACGACTGCGCAGCTAGTAGTGGCGGGTACTGAAAGGCATGAAGACCTCTAAACACGCATGAATTGCATTCTTTACGATGGGTGGAGCGGTTTGGCAGGATCGATTCAACCAATGGAAATTTTGAATCGAACGCCCAATATCATATGTTGACACGATTGCGACCGGGGTTGTTCGAACTGGTAGATACTTGGTCGAGTCATGCGGGCCGCGGACCGGCTGAAGGCCGTGCGCAGCGACCAGACGTCACGCGCGGGGCAGCAGCAGCCCCCGCGCCGCTACCTGTCTGCGGGCTCGAGCCCCATCGCGCTGACGCCCAGCTTCTCGAGTCTGTCGCCGCTGTACCCGCTGCCGGCGTCGCCGGTCTCGACGGGCTCGTCGCCGTCCTCGACCAGCTTGGACGACGCCGTCGGCCGCCTCTTCACGCGGTATCTGCCCACGTTCTTCGACCTGCTGGAGAAGTATCAGTACCAGAAGGTGCGTTGCGCTGATGCAATTTAGGGGGGGGGGGGGGGGGGGGGGGGGGAGGGGGGTT